>JAXIVJ010005021.1:0-77483 GCA_036785665.1 Chirona hameri
TCCACCGCTGGATAAAGGACGCTCTCCGCGGGCGGGCGCGGCTCCGGACTAAAGCCTACGGAGATATGTTGATCCGACGACGTGTGGATACCATCAGGCAGCTCGGGGATGAGTTGAATATTGGCCTCACAGTGACGCTAGTACGATCGGCAGAAAACAAGGCAGACTGCATCAGTCGAGTCCTTTTTTTTTCTCTTTTTTTTCTTCTTTTTTTTCCCGGACCGGCCTATAGCCATATTCCGGGGAGGGGCAATGACCTCTGGCAATTTGCCAGGCAAAAAACTACGTTAACCGGTTTATGTGACCCGGAGCAAGCTAGGGACTAGGGCAGCTATTTTACGTTACTAGTTACGTTAACCGGTTTATTTGTACCCGGAAAGTTATTTGTTCAAAGTAAATATAATATCTAACGTTACGTTAAGTATTTCGTTCAAGGTCAAAAATAAGTAAACACGAGACACACATACATACATATTTTTATTACATACACTTGAACAGTGTCAGTGTTGGTGGAGCCGTGGGGTGCCGTCATTGCAACAGCGGGAGACTGTTGCCAGTCTCCCTAGCTCCGGCGCCTCGGCGAGACCTGGTTGTGGGGTGTGTTTAGCTGGGCGAAAAGTCCTGAATAATAAAAAACCCAGCGTCTATAGCAAAGGGGAAAAACCTGCGCGGTGGGCCAAAAATGCGCAAGGCAAAAAAACCCCTGTTATATTTGTTTAGCTAAACGTGTTTGGTAGAGATAATCTAAGAGGGGACCTATCAATATAAGATAACTATCACCTAACAGTGTAAAAAAGATTGACAGGGTGGATACTGCACCGCAGCGCAGCGGACACTGCACCGCAGCACAGCAGCCACCGCACCGCGGCGCAGCATCGGCGTGTAATCTGGTTTGGCCGGGAATCATGCCGCCGCCAACGCAAAATCGCACATCAGCCATCGGCGTCCCATCGCAGAAATCCCCGCCAAATCAGCCACGTCACGAACAGCCAAAGCACTAAACCATTCGCCGCGCGGCCGAGATCCAGCAGGGGGCCCCCGCAACAACACACCGGCAGCTGACCCGCAACCCCACGTCGGCAGCAACATGATTTAGTATACTGCACCGCAGCGCAGCGGACACCACACCGCAGCGCAGTGGAGTGAGCACCGCACCGCAGCGCTGCGGCCACCACACCACAGCGCAGCATCGGCATATGTTATCAGGGGCGGGTGTTCAACTACTCGGCTTTGGCAAGAGCGGAGCAGAGGGGAGAGGAGGGTTGGGAGGAGCATTACGTTAAGAGATGAACAACGAATTCCAATGGAACCTTTCGTTGCGCGACTGATTTGGCAGGGAATCATGCCGCCGCCAACGCAAGACCGCACATCTACCCATCGGCGTCCCATCGCAGAAATCCCCCGCCAAATCAGCCACGCAACGAATTTCGCCGCGCGGCCGAGATCCAGCAGGGGGCCCCCGTAACAAGACACCGGCAGCCAACACGTAACCCCACGTCGGCAGCAGCGTGATTTTAACATAATTTAACATGCTGCACCGCAGCGCAGCGGACACTGCACCGCAGCGCAGCAGCCACCACACCGCGGCGCAGCATCGGCGAGTGATCTGGTTTGGCAGGGAATCATGCCGCCGCCAACGCAAAATCGCACATCAGCCATCGGCGTCCCATCGCAAAAATCCCCCGCCAAATCAGCCACGTCACGAACAGCACCGGCCATTCGCCGCGCGGCCGAGATCCAGCAGGGGGCCCCCGCAACAAGACACCGGCAGCCAACCCGCAACTCCCGCGTCAGCAGTAACCTGATTTAACAGTTAGTCAGGAAGTTATTTCCGACTGGTTTGGCAGGGAATCATGCCGCCGCCACCGCAAAACCGCACATCAACCATCGGCGTCCCATCGCAGAAATCCCCCGCCAAATCAGCACGCAACGAACAGCCAAGCCATAACCATTCGCCGCGCTACCAATCCAGCAGGGGGCCCCCGCGACAAGACACCGGCAGCCAACACACAACTCCCACGTCAGCAGCAGCACGATTTGACAGTTAGTCAGAAATAACTTAATGAAGTATTTGTTGGAGGTGATTTATTGTTTCTTGTTCAACCGTCTCAAATTGCGGCGGTAGCGGTTACTTTCAGGGGGCTGGGGGGGGGGGGGAGGGGCTACGAGGGAGCCGGGAAGGAGGGTGGGGGGAGGGGAGGGATGGCGGGGAGAGGCGGGCGGGCGGGGAGCTGGGGCGGGCGGGCGGGGAGCTGGGGCGGGGAGGGGCGGGGACTGGGCGGGGTTGCGGGCGACTTTCCGGGAGACGGCTCTCATGAGAGAGTCGTCCGAGGGGAGGTCCTCCGAGAATCGGCTCTCCGCTGGTGCTGGGGAGGCCGGGGAGGCGGGGCCTGAGTCGGTGTTCGACTCGGCTGGTTGGGCTGGGGAGCGCGGTGCCGGTGGATCAGCGGCAACGGCGCCTTCGAGGTCCGACAGAGATGCCTCGGGGAGCTGGGGTGGTGGTCGGGGGGTCTGTCGGTTGGGGGGTCTGGCGGGAGGCCGGTGGGGTGGGGGGGAGGTTCCGGGAGGTGGGAGGGGCGGCCAAGCGCCGGGGGCGAGACCTGGGCTGAGAGAGGTGGAGGGCGGGGCGTCCGGTGGGCGCCGACTGTCGCCGCGCTTCAAGCGCTCCGTCTCTCGAGCGAGACCCCAGGCCAAACACCGGCGGTCCCAGGCCGGGTGGGCCTGGTCGCACGAGGCGCAGCGTGCTGCGCGCGTGCACCCTTCGGTGCCGTGCTCGCCGGCGCACCGACCACAGGTGGCGGTGCGCACCCGGCAGGTCCACTTGAGGTGGCCGTAGTGCCAGCACTGCTGACACTGCCGGGGGGGCGGGATCCACTCCCTGACGGGGGCAGCCACGTACCCACAGTGGATGTGGGTCGGCAGCTCCTTGCCTCGGAAGCGGAGCCGAATCAGCGGGTTGGGCTGATCGGGTCGCCGCTTCGATGGCGACAGGCGAGTCACCTCGCACACCCCTTGGTGTGCGAGTTCCCGGAGGAGATCGTCCTCCGAGAGCTCGGCCACGTCTGGGCACCATGCCAGACCCTCCACGGAGTTGAGGTGCGCCGGGGCCTCCACGGCGACCTTCACTCCGATGAAGGTGGTCCGTCCCATGACACTGACGTTCTGTTGGGACGTCAGTGTCTCGATCAGGAGTGCTCCTGATCGAATGGGTTTGGCGCTGGCTACGTCGCCACAGATGGCGACCAGCCAGCGCCGGACCTGGAACGGGTTGACATTCCTGAATGGAATGCCATCCGCTCGCCACATAAGGAGGCAAGCGGGGCCCGTCCGGGGGGGTGGGGTCGGGGGGGAGCCGTGCTCCGGGTCGGACCCTGGGAGGGCCCCTGAGGGGAGCGGGGAGTGGATCCGACCGGGGAGGTGCGTCGCGCACCGGGGGGGGGGGACCCCAGAGGGGGGGTCGGAGGGTCGGGGGGACGGAGGGGCGGAGGGGCGGGGGGGTGGGTCGGGGGGTCGGGGGGACGGAGGGGCGGAGGGGCGGGGGGGGGGGGTGGGTCGGGGGGATGGGAGTCCGGCAACGGCCGGGCCCCTGGACGGGGCGGGCGGGGCCCCTGAGGGGGGGCTGGGAGGGGGACTGGGAGGGGGACTGAGCGGCGGGCGGGGGGCCCCAGTCCGACGGCGTGATGCCCGGGTCGGGTCGGGGAGATGGTCGCCACCATATGGCCGGGTCGGGTCGGGGAGATGGTCGCCACCGGACCACCACACCATGGTGGGCGGGTCGGGCAGGCGGGGGGACCGTCCAGGGGGGGGAACGCGGACGCGCTCCGGGGAACCCCCGGAGGGGGGGTCGTAGGGGCGGCGGGGCGGGGGGGTCGCCATGACCGGAGGAGGGAGGGGAAAGTTCAATTAATAGCCTAAGTTACGTTAACGTGGCACACACGGCAGAACGTGTTGCCAGCTGCAATTAATCTAAAGAATGAAGCGGGTTCTCTACCTTGCAAATTGTGGAAATTACGTTACCTACTTAAAAATATCTAAGGGCTACCTATCTAAGGGTCTAACGACCCTGCCACAAGCACGTGGACAGGGTCCCGCACCCGGAAGCGGTGGAGGGCTGGAGGAGAGAAGTCTGGAAGGCGTCCAAGGTCCGTTGTCGTTGAGGCGAGTCGAGTCCCTGCTGAATGGCTGCGTGAACCGGACAGCGCACCCGAGCCCGTCTGCGCAGCAGCGGGGGTCGACAACGCGAGTGACGTGGCAACTGACTGTGATGCGAATGACGCGGACAGCGACGTGGCGGCCCGCCAAAGGGCAATCAGAGACGTCCACGCTCGTGCTGGGCACCCTGGGATTTGGCGTACGCTTTACTTTTCGCGTCGTGATGTCTCTCCGACCGTGACGCGGCGGGATGTGCGCACCGTCGTGACGCAGTGTGACGTGTGCAGGTCGATAGACCCGGCGCCGGTGAAATGGCAACACGGCACGCTTCACGTCAAGGAGACGTGGTCGCGTTTGGCCATCGATATCACCCATCATCGGGGCCAACTATATTTGACAATCGTTTGACTGCGGACCGTCTCGGTTCAGTCTGTGGCGGCGGCTACGTCGAGCTGACACCGCACACGTGGTTGACGAACTGGACCAGATATTTAACGAGCGCGGAGCTGCTGCAGAAATCCTGGCGGACAACGACACGGCGTTCCGCAGCCGTGACTTCGCGGTGTTTGCAGCAAAGTGGAGAGTGCGACTGCGGTTCCGCGCGGTTCATCAGCCGGGTGGCAACGGCATCGTCGAGCGAAACCACCGGACAGTCAAAGTCATCACGGCGAGGAAGCAGTGTCCTGTCTCCGAAGCGGTGCACCTCTATAACGTGACGCCACTCGACGGCGAGCGTGCCGATAATTCCCCTGCTGCTCAGGTGTACCAATATAAAGTGCGAGACAGTGTGCAAGCAGGCGCCGTAGATGAGGTGGACGCTCCGCTGGCGACGTGTTCCGGGCAGAACGAGGTGCCAGGTGGCGGCGGTTATGCTCTCGGAGATGTGGTGTGGATGAGAGTTCGAGGATCGCGATGTGTAGAACAGTCGGCGTGGGGTGGTGACTGGCGTAGTGTCACCCCAGGTGGTCGAGGTCGACGGTGCACCCTGGCACGTGCGTGACGTGAGGCGTCGGAATGAACTTGGATGAAGAATAGGATGGAACTGGGTGATCTTGAGGATCAGGAGGGGGGGGGGGGGGGGGGGGGGAGGAGGATGTGGCGGGAGTGTCGTAGCAAATTTAAAACGTGAGTGAGGAGTCACGAGACTGTACAAATTGTCTTCCATTTTCGGCTGTGGAAATACAGTGGCTCTTCGGTTCTGGTGTGATCTGGATTGTTTTCCTCGGTAATTATATATGTATCCACAAGCCATATTTTACCACATTTTGAAGGTTTTTTAATTTCGGATGATGACGTCATTATTGAGCTATACCGCCGCTGATTGGCTGACAATGGGATTGGCTGAGAAAGTGGCTGTCAGGCAATCAGCGGCGGCATTACCATAGACCCCATTTTGAAAATTCGAAATTCAATTGCGTAAAAACGGATAAGTTTTTGGGAAAATGACCTTAATAATTTAAGCATTTCAATAACGGCCAAAGATAATAGCTATATCAGTTCAAAACCAATACAAGGGTGAAACATTCCCTTAACACGCGCCCTGCACAGTCGGCCGGTGACCGCTGGCGAGGGTCGGGTCGTGCGCGCGGCGCTCCGCCACACCGCGTGGCGTGGCAACAGCGATCCACTCAGTGACGGTGACGGACATAAGCGCGACCGCTCTGAATCCGGAGACCCAGCATCGGCAGGCAAGCGCGGCGCCAGGGGAGCGCAGCGGTGAGCCTGTCCGCAGCCCATCATCAGCGCAGAGCGGCAGCAACTTCAAGGAGCACCTGGACACCGCAATCGACAGACTGGAGAGCCGCATCACTCTGTCGCTCTCCAAGGACCTGCACGAGTTCCGCGAGTCGCTCACAGCTGAGATCGACAAACTAAACGACCGGCTGAGGGATTTGGAGCGGCACGTGGAGGAGAGGGACGGCGTGATCGAGGAGCTGCGATAATCGAGATCAGAAGTTTCTGCTCTCTGGAATCGCGTGGAGGAGGCTGAGGTGAACTCGCGTCTACCGTGTCTCGTCCTGTCCGGCGCGGCCATGGCGTCCCGACACGCGCCCCGCATGGAGCCGCCCCTGCCCGCGCAGACAGCGCCTGCGGCGGCCGCGCCGGTCACGTCCGCTGTGGCGGCTGGCCCTGGTCAAGGGCAGACCAGGTGGGTGGCAAGAGGACATGTGACCAAATGGAGGAATCTGATTGGAGGCCCGGGTTTGTCTAGTAAACTGGCGCATTGTCTAGTGAACTGGCGCATTAGCTACCGCCATTTCTGACAAACAAATAAGGACTAGTTGCAGGTTACCTAACTCACTACTTTTATGTGTTTGATGAAAAGCAGATTAATAAAACATATTTTTTTGGATTGACACTTCACTATAAATTCTTCCGGATTATTAGTTTTTTAAATAATTAAGTATATTTACGTAATTTGAAATTCTGCTCTCAGATTGGTCGTGACGTCAGATGGTTCAGGCGATCAAAGTTACTTAAGGTAGTCTTGGGCGGCTCGGTTAGTCGGTTGACGCATTTCTTTTTAATAAGCTTCCCCTCACTCAAG
Source organism: Chirona hameri (assembly GCA_036785665.1). Lineage (NCBI taxonomy): Eukaryota > Metazoa > Arthropoda > Thecostraca > Balanomorpha > Balanidae > Chirona > Chirona hameri. The sequence continues at coordinate 6,701 of JAXIVJ010005021.1, forward strand.
AAGTAGTGGTGGGGGAACATGATTTACCCCCCCCCCCCCACACACATAAATTTGTCAGAGGGACCTTTCAAGAAGTTGACCGAAGGCCCCGAGGTGCCCCAGCCAGTATGATGGGCCCTCTAAAGCCGACAGTAGGCCCCCAGTCGGCCTGAGGGGGCCCTCGGTAGGCCGGAGGGGCCTTCAGTAGGCCTGAGGGGGCCTTGGTGGGCCTGAGGGGCCCTCGGTAGGCCTGATGGGACCCTCGGTATGGCCTGAAGGGGCCCTCGGTAGGCCTTCGGTAGGCATGAGGGGCCCTCGGTAGGCCTGATGGGACCCTCGGTATGGCCTGATGGGGCCCTTGGTACTTGGTAGGCCTGAGGGGTCCCTCGGTAGGCCTGAGGGGCCCTCGGAAGGCCTGATACTTCAACATGGGCCTGTCCGACGTTTTTTTTTGCGACTATTTAGGGGCCCTGCAAAATGAAGTGGCTTAAATCCGAGGAGATACCATTTCGCGCCATTTTTTTTAGGGGGGGGGGGGGGTTTGACCGTGAGAGGGGGCCGCTTTGATCGAGGGGGCCCCTGGGTTTGTCCCCCCCCACCCCTATCCGAAAATACTACCCACCGCCACGGATACCACCTCCATAACCGCTCTATCCGAACGCGTGCGATTTGTGGGCTGTGATTGAGACCGTCTGGTGAGGAATATAAGGCGGAAAAAAGCTACCGCCGGGTGATAAAAAATACCTTGTTCTATCTTCTATCCATACCCGGGTCATGAATCCACCTGCGAAGTCATTTAGTACCTAAATATTTTTTCCCTAAAAAAGCATTGCAAAATCTCCATGTTAAAGAGAATAGGTCACCTTGAAAAATGTCTTAAAAATTGGCTATACTGAGCTGAAAATCACGAATATGACATTTGTTTGGACGATAGATGGATATCCGTTGAGAAATGGACATGTTTCTCTTTTCCCCTTCATGGCCATAAAAAACTTCAGGACAATGTATGACGTCATGCATATGGTAGCTTGGATATGGAAGCAATTGCATACAACAACGTCGTACTTGTAACCAAAATATGACGCGTTACCAGAGACAATAGTGGAGACGTCAATACAAAATAAAACAGAACAAAACTAAACGTTTTATACTCTACAACTGTTTGCTCTGAACTATTTATTCGCATTTGTAGGTACATACTGGATAACTAGATGTCTCATATACCACACAACAAAATTTGGTATATTCAACTCTGCCTGGACCAGTTACCAGTTATCAATTATCCTAAAGTGAAGCAATGTTTTGTGAGTCTTACGGTATGAGTGGATATGATGAGGTTGCTTGATCAGTCTGTAGCAGTCTTGTCAAGGCCTGCCTGTACATGGTTTCCTTTTTATTATTATCATGTGAAGCATACTAATAATGTACTCAAGAATCAGCTATACCTATGTATCCTTCCTTGTCATACCTGGTTCTTTCACCAAAATGGCCCTTACACAGTTTACATTAACCCGCGCGGCGCTGGGGGTCTCCATCCGAACGCGCCGCGCTGGGGGGGGGGGGGTAAATTTTACCCCCCTCTTATCTCCCGAACCAATAATCGCAGCGAGACGCGCAAGGCGGCGATCGGAAGCTCTCGATGGGAAGATTCTAAGTAATTCTTTAAAATTTTATTTAAAAGGTCACATATCAGGTCAGGGTCAGGTCAAAGGTCAAAACCACCTGTTTTCGAGATTATTGGCTGCAGAGGACCGGACTATCAACAGCAGCGCGCCGAAACTCTGCCAAAACACTTCTAAATATATGGAGAGGGTAAATGCTTGAGTATGAATATCATACTAAGTACAGGTCAAGGTCAAAGTCAGGTCACAAAAGGTCACACTGTGGAAAAAGTAATATGAAACCCATGTGACAAATGTCTCATGGGTTATTTCAGACGTAGAATCCAAAAATAATGGTTATTTTGACATTTGACCTCAAGGTCAGGTCAAGATCAGGCAAAAAAAGGTCAAATTTTGAAATCCAAAAATTTGCAATAACCGAAACATGTTTACGGTTCAGTTTTGCCACAGCAATCCAATGGTGCAATTTGTTTTTGTGTACGATGTCTAGAAATGTCAAAATTTGCGATTTTTTTTTTTTAAAAATGCGTCCATCACATTGAACACTTATTAGTGTCATTTGGGAGTCAAAAATATAGATATTTGTTTGAAATTTGGAATAGTCACTCATTAGAGATGGTTATCTGACATATCTTCCGGTTTTTTGAAAATTCTTACAATTTTGGATTTTGTAAACTTTGAAAAAATAAAAAGATTTTTTTCATTTTGGGGATCAGAAAATCAAAATTGTGCAAATCCGAGATAGCCATCTTGTAGAGAATGTCATTTCCTTCCTTTTGACGTGCTTTGTTTGCAATTTGCTTCAATACTCGCTGTTCTATCATCGATCAAAGTTTCGTCCATTTTGGACCGAAAATGGCGTTACATGACGTCACTAAAACGCTATTTTCGCAAAAACTTCTCGACCGATTTTCTCCAAAATTTATCTGAAGACGTCAAATCGATGCCAGATAAGGTACTGAAAGTTTCGCGTCGATATCTAGTGTAGTTTGGAATCTATAGCGAAAACCCGGGAGGGGGGGTAAAATTTACCCCCCAGCGCCGCGCGGGTTAAATGTGTACCCATCACAGCTGAGCGTATACAATACATGCAGTAAAGCGCCAGAGCGTTGGTGTGTTGATATCATCAATAATGAGATAGCATGAAATGTCTGCTAGAAGGAGCCCTAACCCAACAACAACAACTGCTAGAAAGCTGTGACAAAATATGATATCCTTACATGTATCCTTACATGGATGTAACTTAGGTACATGCATAGGCGTAGGAGCCAGGGGGGGCAGCCGCCCCCCCCCAACATTTGTGATTTTGACATTACGCCTATGGGCGTTGCATGGAAAGAATCAACTTCAGAATGCCTCCTGCCCCCCCCCCCCCCAACTTGAACATAGTTCCTATGCCCCTGGGTACATGTTAGTGTGGATGTTTTTTAATCTTATTTCTTGCATGCAAATTTGCACTTTAAATTTTGGTAATTTGTCCAACTGATTATCAATGTTTCCTGATATATGATATTCCTGATATTTCTGACTACCTTACATATCCATTTTAGGTACAACCAAAAGCTGCATGAAGAGAAGCAGGGGAGCGAAGCGCCCACAAGTGAAGCATCCTAGCATTGGGAAATTTGGGTGAAAAATGACACCCTATGGATACTATTTTTCCACTCTTTTTCCTTAGTTTTACTGTGAATTTTCCACTCCTTATTTTACAATGCATTAAATAATTGGAAACCTGATACTGATTTATGGATGTAATTATAGGGACAGCTTGTGGATGGAAAGACTGGTAAGCATTGGCATAGATAATAACTAATTTTGGTGAGCAGGTAATTGGGTGATAAAGCCTGGTACATATGCTTTTTGGTTTAATTTTCCACTCTTTATACTTATTTTTAGTCAGAATTTTCCACTCTGCACCCCAGCTCCAAAGCAATTCTAGGAGCCTGAGTGAGTAGGTATGTAGCATATTTATTTGTTGCTCTTTATCTCTTCTTGTAGTTAGAAACTTTAGTTACTCATCTATTATGTTTCATTATGATTTCTATTGTCAAAGATTTACCATTTCGCTTCATCAACGAGCTTAGCATGCCAGCTCGTAATTGTTACTATGACTGATGTGTGCAATGTTTTTGTTTTGTTTTTCTGCCAGCATTTGTTGTTCATGATCACACAGTGATTTTGAGCCTAGCCCAGGATGCAGGAGCCTGGAGGAGTCTCATTATATGTGCTCATGGACAAGATGTGTTGCCACCACAATTCACAAAGTATGTGAAGTTTGCAATGTTGCCACACAAATGGGAAAAACACATGCAACATGTTATTCAATGGAATGTTTGTGTGTCTTCATTTGCAAGCAAGAATGGTCTTCAATCCAGTAAAACGTTGTCATGCATGGTTGTCATATGCACTATCAATACTTCCATATAATATTTTGGCCCTTTAGGTTCAGGCTTTATTGGTTTAGTAATAATATAAAATTAGGTAAGATGTATTGTTTTAATGAATAAATGGACAGCAATTCAGCAATACTATAGACTGCCATTTGAACATTGTATCAACATGCTTGTCTGCAGCCCTTCACGGGAAGATGGAATAAGTATTTATGCATGTTTTATGTTTGTGTCATCAGGACCTTGTGTCACAGCTAGAGGCCACGCAGCGCACCTCCACAGTCCTCAACGACATATTGGTGCGGTACCCGGCCCTCGCGTGGGAGGTGGAGGCCAGCTTGGCCGGTACCACCGCAGGCACGGATCCCCCCCCCCCCCACCTCCACCTCCAATCATGGCCATCCGACGCAAGTGGCTCGACCCCAGGGGCCAGTACCGGGGGTTCGGAGAACTTCAAGACGGCGTGCTGTAGGGTGTCCTAGTCTGGCATTTAGCATTGATTAACATTTAACATAGATATATAGATAGAGCACACAGTCAGTGTGAGCTGAACCCCGGACAGATGTAGCACCGTGTCAAGTGTAGCTGACTTAGACGGTAATGTATCAGACATGATCATTGTATTCGCAATCAATGACGATGAAATGAAAGTTCATAAAAAACAGACGTTTCGACAAACAGAGCGTCTTCGTCAGGTCTAATTATACATTTTAAATTATAAAGATATTTAAGTCAAGCAATCACAATCGGCACCAGGTTTGCATGAAGCAGATTGTGATTGCTTGACTTAAATATCTTTCGAATTTAAATATTTATAAATGTTTGTCGAAACGTCTGTTTTTTTCGGAACTCGCATTGCATTCTCATTGATTGCAAATACAACTTAGACGTTAATGTGATGCTTGATGACAGCGCAGACGAATCAGTGTAGGTTTCCTGTGGCGGTAGGCAGTCGAGCCTGCCCCCTCCCCCCCCCCCGCGCTACTCGCCGTGAAGTTTGCGTAATTTGGTTGTGTTCATGTGCTGTGTGCCTGGCCAGGCACGTAGCCAAGGGGAGTGCGGCGGGGGGGCCGCCCCCAGCCCCCCCCCCCCCCTGGAGCCCTTTTCGGCGCGCTGCGCGCGCCGAAAAGGCCGACGAGACCGCGCGAAGCGCGGTATCATAGGCTCTTTACCACACGAAGCGTGGTCTTTAGAGGGTTCAGAGGACTTCAGAGGCCCTTTAGGGCCACCAGGGCCCTCTCTGAAAGACCAGAGGGCCCCTTGGACGTCCAAGAGAGCCCGTGCATGTCAGAGTGGGCCCCTGGCCAGACCGAAGGGCCACTGAGCGGGTCAGAGGCCCCCCTGAGCACGTCGAATGGGCCCCCTGAACACGTCGAATGGGCCCCCTGAACACGTCGAATGGGCCCATAGCCAGCACAGAGGGGCCCCTGGGCAGGTTGAGAGGCCCCTGAGCATGTCAACAGGGCGACAAAGCGGCCAGCGCAGTCCTTTGCCAGGTCATAAGGGCCCCTGAGCAGGTTGGAGGGCTCCTGGACAGACCAGAGGGCCCCTGTGCAGTTCAGAGGGGCCCTGACCAGACCGAAAGGGCCCCTAGGTGGGTCAGAAGGGCCCCTGAACATGCCGAATCAGTCCCTAGCCAGCACGGAGGGGCCCCAGGGCAGGTCGGAGGGCCCTCGGAGCATGTCGCAAGGCGACAAAGCAGCCATCGCAGTCCCTTTGCTAGGTCGGAAGGGTCCCTTAGAAGGTTAAAGGACCCCTGGAGAACCAGAGGACCCCTGTAAAGTTAAAAGGGCCCCTGCGCAGATCGGAGGGGTCCCATGCCCAGACCGAAAGGACCCCTGGGCGGGTAAGAAGAGCCCCTGAACATGCCGAAGTGGCCCCTGGCCAGCACGGAGGGGCTCCAGGGCAGGTCGGAGGGGCCCATTGAGCATGTCGGCAGGGCAACAAAGCAGCCAGCGCAGGCCGACCAGAAGAGTCGCTGGGCTGATCGGAAGGCTCCTGGGCAAGTCAGAGGGGCCCCTGGCTAGATCGAAAGGTCCCCTGGGCCGGTCGAAGGCCCCTTGAACATGCCGGATGAGTTCCTAGCCAGACTGGAGGGGCTCCTGGGCAGGTCGGAGGGCCCTTGAGCAGGGGCGGCGGATTGCGGGGCAAGGTATCCAAAATTTCCACAGTCAAAAATCTTGGGGGCAAAGGGTAGTTTTGCCCCCCCCCAGATTTTAGCTTGCTCAATCTGGGGGCAACATGACCCTTCCCCTCCCCAGGATTTTCATTTGAGGGGGGGGGGGGATTTTGGGTACCCTGCGCCCCGCAATCCGCCGCCCTACCCTGAGCACGTCGGCAGGGCGACAAAGCAGCCAGTGCAGTCGCTGGTCAGGTCGGAAGGACCTCTGAACAGGCCGAATGGGCCCCTTGACACACAAGAGAGGCTTCTTGGAAGGTCTGAGGAGTCTCTGGTGAGACCGGAAAGGGTCAAAGGACGTAGAGATCCCAGATGAAGATTAAATACAAAGGACTTACTCCACAATACAAATATAAAAGCGGAGCTTTCGGGTATATTGTAACACCCTTCGTCAGGGTGCTACAATATACCCGAAAGATCCGATTTTATTTTTTCCTGTATAGTAAGCCCTCTTTGTATTATATATATATATATATCCACCCACTCCACATCATGTCTTTTCGCTTCGCGGATCCAGAGAGTCCCTGAACAGGTCGGAAGGCGTAGAAAAGGTCAGAGTGGCCCCAAGACGATCTGAAGGAACCTTGGGCCTTTCAACAGTAAGAATACAGTTGTACAGGGAATAAAACTCAAAATTTTCGCGCCGCTCCGCGGCGCAATTTAACTACAAATTCAATTATATGCGGGTTAGGAAAAAATCGGTCAGTTTCTCGGCGCATTTATGTGTTTATGTTGCTTACTTTCCTATATTATTGGGTAAAATCGTTCACTTTAGCACTTTTTCCCGCACTTTTAAGCGCACAATATAGCAATTTTAGAGGTCCGCACCATACGCAATGCGACAAAAATTGATAAGAAAGCAACCCAGGGCATAATACTCAAAATTTTCGCGCCATTGCAAGTTGGTATAGCTGATTCCAAATTCGTGTCGCTGGTTCCAAAGTTGATGTGGCAGTTTGCTAACTCCAGCTCCTAAACGTTGATATGGCCCATGCCATACCTGCCATAATGCATTTTTCAGCCTTGTAACGTGCCTTTTCATGAGTTTTTTTTTTGGGAAGGGGCCCTTTCAACGCTCGGGAAGGGGCTCTTTCGAGGCGCCACCCCCAACCCCCCCCCCCGGACGAAATCCTGGCTACGTGCCTGTGCCTGGCCTAGTTGAAGTTTTTGTTTTGAGACGACATGTATGGAAGGAAGTTAGGAATTCATCTTTGTGTGTGACTGTGTGTCAGCAGTTTAAGTTTCGTTCTAGAGTAGTCAACCGCTCTTCTTCTTGTGTGGAGGATGTTACGGGCGGCACGTCGCTGGCGCCGTGCCAGCGATGCATTTGATGCTGTGGCCAGACTGGTTATTGATTCACCGTATTTGGAAGGTTTCAATCACGACTCATTTTGGAATTTAAATGATTCAGTCACCGTTTGATTCATGGATAAACATTTTGAGGAAAGATTCTTTCCGATTCAAAGAATAAGAACATTTTTTGATCAAATCATGTTTGACTCACCATTGAAATAGCATTGCACAACCTTTTTGATTTAAACAGCCTTGTTTCTATGCGAGTTTTGATTCAATCACGATTCATGAATAAAACAATGTGGTGGTGAATCGATTCTTCTTTGATTCAGGGATTTTGATTGAACGATTCTAATCGATGCAATCAGAGTCGAATCAATAACCAGTCTGGCTGTGGCGACAGCGGATCGTGGACCTGTCTCGCGGAGCAACTCCTATGTAGTTTTTGTATAGCCCGGTGGCGGCGCTGTGTGCGTTCGCTCTTGACTGCGCAGTCTGTGCGACTAGGAGCGCAAGCAACTTTGTTGGCATTTAATACCTTTTGTACGGATATACTGTGAATGTATCGTTCATACTTCCGCACAGAGTATTCCCTGTGGTGAACACGGAACAAGAAGATCTCTCAGCGGTAGGATGTACAGTGCAATATACTATGTGATTGAATGCAATATCTGAATATATAAATTCGTTCTCGTGCCACGTCCAAGTTCCGTGCGACCCGTCTTTCAGGTGCACAACGCCGTAAGGTGTTGGACAGTGCCGGCGTCGCGAAAAGCTACCGCATGTTGTACACATGGTTATTGTATAGGTAAATTGAAACGCTCTTCCCTCTTCATGTGCGTACTGTAAACACATTGCAAGCCACCAAGTTCTATGGTCAAATGATGTACTGGATGAGTATTATATTATATACATTGTACACTGTACAGGTGTCATAGCCGGTGCTTCAACCCAGCAACACTGGCACCACGAAGCAATGCTGATCACCACCAGGGACGTAGACAAGGGGGTGGCTACCGGGGCCCTGCGCCCCCCCCCCCCCCCCCCCCCGAGGAAAATATATTTATACTAGATAAAATGAGATTTTCTGACGACCACCCCCCCCCCCCCCCAACATATGTCTGAGGAGCGAAATTTGTTTCTATCACCGACGTGCCCCCCACCCCACTCCTGAGAAAAATCCTGGCAACGTGCCTGATCACCACACACCGGGTCGACCCCCCCCCCCGCTTCCAGCTTCACTGGACGCTGTTGTTGAAGCGGGAGTGCTCTGCCCAGCTTCTGTCGAGAGTCTCCTTCGACTCATCTGGGCCTGTAGCCCGATGGCCGTACGGCCCACTCGACCGGCGGGGATCGTCCTGGTGAACGATGGGGCCGCAGATGCCCCGCCGTTTCCACATCGCCACGATCTTAGCCAGACTCGGGCGAACGTGCAGAAAGGTTTTTGGCACCTTGATGGGCGTCACGATGCAGGAGTCCGACACCCGTTCGAAGCACCGCACTGTTCTGAAACAACGATGTAAGCGAGGTATAATGCCTGGCGTAAATGTAATAATGGTAGGACATCAAAACGTCCATTATGTCCTTTGGTTTACGACATTAAACAACGGAGAGACAGACTGGAAGACAACCGGACAACCAAGGACCACAGCAAGTTACATGACATGAACAGCATTTTGAGATGTAATAGGCGAGCTCAATCCCTCGTGCATTGCTGACCATACCGGCGCTTTGCAATAGAGGAAAGATGACAGACAGAAAGACAATTTATAAAAAGGTTAGCGGTATGTCCTCACTTCACAATGCCGTCGTCGTTCCGCGCATAGTCCGGCCCATATGAGCCGAGAAGTCGATCACGGCGACCTGCTTGCGGAGGCTGAACGTTGGCGGCCTGCAGACAAGAAAAGAAACAATTACATTTAAAAAAAGCAATATGGCGACATAGAACACAACAATGACTGAGTATGAACAACGTGATGACGTGAACAACAACGTGAACGACAAATGATGACGTCAACACAAATAATACTGCTAACGTAATAGCACAAGCACAAACAAAAAACATTTTGAAACAGCGTCATTTGGAGTCACTTACTGGCCTCACTGTCATTTGTCATTTGGTGTCACTGGCCAGAGGGGCGCCGTCATTACAGTGTCTTAGGTTTATTATCACATAGCCCATTATTCGGAGCCAATTAGGTACACAATACTGAGACAATGTGACTGGCCGTCACTGGCCAGATGGGCGCCGTCATTAGACGGAGGGGCGCCGTCACTGGCCGGAGGGGCGCAGTCGCTGGCCGGAGGGGCGCCGTCATTAGCAGGAGGGGCACCGTCACTGGCCATAAGGCGCCGTCACTGGCCAGAGGGGCGCCGTCACTAACCAGAGGGGCGCCGTCATTAGCAGTAGGAGCGCCAACACTAGCCAGAGGGGCGCCAACACTAGCCAGAGGGGCGCCGTCACCGGCCAGAGGGGCGCCGTCACCGGCCATAGGGGCGCCGTCACTGGCCAGAGGGGCGCCGTCACTGGCTATAGTGATGTCATTAGCAGGTGATGTCATTAGCAGGAGGGGCGCCGATATTAGCCAGAGGGGCGCCGTCACTGGCCAGAGGGGCCTAAAAACAGACGAAATCTCATGAGTTTTGGAAATCTGTCGGACGGCCCCTCAAACCAACGTTTTGGGCCGGTCTGCATCCGCCAGAAGGCCCGAGTCCTTACTTGGAACCCTTACTTAGTAAAATGGCAATGTTAACCTGCCAATGACTGGGGGGGGGGGGGCAAATATCTCCCCCCCCCCGACAAATTTTCGCAATAGCTCAAAAACCAATAGCGGTATCAACGTTAAACTTTGGATACCTTCTCCTACACAAATTTTACGTCTTCTGTGCATAAATGAAGAAATTTTGTCGATAACAAAATCGAGATATCACGAATTTAGTGACGTTACTACACACGAGTTTGGCGAATACAAAAAAAAACAGATAAACTTTAACCCGCGCACTGCAGGGGGGATGATTTCCGCCCCCCCCCTTCAGGTTTTTCAAAGATAGCGAAAAAACGGCGGCGCGCAGCGTCGCCGGGTTTTGATACACCTGTTAGGACATCAATTTCGCACACTTTGAGAATAAAAAAAATATGCTCGGGTCATCTCAGGTCAGGTCACCAGACCAGATCAAGTGACCCCACCACCAAACATGTTTGCAGTTGTGCCAAAGCCAGAGTTTTTCACCGATCAGGTTGAAACTTACAGGATGTCATGAGGGCATCAGTACTTACAATTAGTTTAACTCGGAATTTTGATATCGGTGACCTAAGGTCAGGTCAATTTCGTAACCTCCCCATAATAAGTCAATGGGGAAATATACAAATGCTTCCTATTTCAAGGATATGCATGGTACTAGTCCAATTACTTCTGGATCATGTTATTATAGAATATTCTTGATGATCCAAGTGTAAGTTTTGTTCAGTGACTCCTATTTGGTCATTTGAGGTCATGCGAGGTCACCATCACCTTTTTGTCAATAACTCGACATAATGAAGATAGAGAAGTAAAACAGACATCAATGTGTTTGTCTCGTCGAGACACGTCTTCCCATATGCAACATGCCCTACTTGGGTCAACACTTGACCTTAGGTCAAATTGTTAAGTTGACTTAACAAGGTCACCATATATACAGGGGCGCAGCCAGGGGGGGGGGCAAGGGGGGCAATTGCCCCCCCCCCCTTACGGGTCACAGGGGGCCCCGCCGAGATTGGCCCAGATACCATTTGCATTAGCTAAATGGCTTTCAAAAAGTCACAGAGGAGCCCTCAAACCAGACAAGGGTCACTCTGGTGCATGTCAAGGGCCCTCAAAGACACTGAAGGGCTTTCGAAGCCGGCCCAGGAGGCCTCTTGGGCATGTCCAGGGGCCCATTGAGCCCACAGAGGGGCCCAAAAAACTGTCCAGGGGCCTCTCCAGCATGTCCAGGGGCCCATTGAGCCCACTCAAGGGTGCAAAAACATGCCCAGGGACCTTTCAAGCATGCCCTGGGGCCCATTGAGCCCACTCAGGGGCCCCTAAAACCTGCCCAGGGGCCTCTAGAGCATGTCCTCTTGTCCAGGGGCCAATTGAACCCACCCACGGCCCAACAAACCTGCCCAGTGGCCTCTCGAGCATGTCCAGGGGCCCATTGAGTATGTTCAGGGGCCTCTCGAGCCTGGCCAGGGGCCATTATAGTCTGTTTTGGGGCCTCTTGAACCTGCCCAGGGGCCCATTATAGTTTTCCCAGAGGACCATCGAGTCTGTTCAGGGGCCTCTCGAACCTGCCCAGGGGCCATTAGAGCCTGCCCAGAGGCCTCCCGAGCTTGCCCAGGGGCCCATTGAGTCTGTTCAGGGGCCTCTCGAACCTGCCCAGGGGCCTCTCGAACTTGCCCAGGGGCCCATTGAGTCTGTTCAAGGGCCTCTTGAACCTGCCTAGGGGTCATTAGTCTGTGCAAGGGCCTCTCGAGCTTTCCCATTGGTCCATTGATCCTGTTCAGGGGCCTCTCGAACCTGCACAGGGGCTATTAGAGTCTGCTTAGGGGCCTCTCGGCTTGCCAAGGGGCCATTGAGTCTGTTCAGGACCCTCTCAAGCTTATCCAGAGGTCCATTGAGTCTGTGAACGGGGCCCTCGAGCCTGCCCAGGGGTTTCTAGCCGTCGCCTGCAGCGCCTGCTATAGCTGGAGCGCCTGCTAGCCGTGGTCGGCGCGGTTATAATGAGCGGTAATGTGCTGTACTCTGACCCACCTGGTGCAATGTTTTCTTGGGTTTCAAAATGGTTATTTGATAAGTCTGATGCGTTTTTGAATTCGTGGGGGGGGGGGGTGATGGTAGTACAAAACAATTTAAAAAAAATTATCTCAGAAGTGTGTGCTGCAATATTTGTCAGCCAGGGGCGTCGTCGACGGGAGGGTCGGGGGGAGGTCTGGGCAAACTCCCCCCACTTTTAGAAGGCGGTGGAGGGTCGACCCCCTCCCCCCACACACACACACTTTTTGAGGGAAAAAATAAAAAATTATCGTAAAAATTGTCTTTGCAGTGCAGTAAAAATCCAGCTAGGCATGACACAAGTTTCGCAATTGCTTATACAAATTTGGAAAATGGGAAAAATAATTGCATTAAGTGTCTGGCAGAGGCTCTCCTTGGCGGTAAATGCTGGCCCCAGGGCCCATTCCCTTCATAAAATATTCACTTCTAAGTTTCAAGCAGGCTACATGTTTAGCTAGTTTGCCGAGTTCCGAAAAAGGCGACGCGAACGAAAAGACGAGGAGATCGGCACCCGGAAGCTGCTCCAGCGGTGCACAATTTGTTGGACCGAAGAGCTAATAGTCGAAACAGGTCAGGACCATCTCCCCAAGCCATCTCACCTCACGGTCTGGTTCCAATATTAACATTTCGTTTTCCAGGACCTAAAATTCACATTTTCACGCCGCTTCGCGGCGTCACATCGGTAGTCATCGTCATAACGAAGCCATAGTCATCGTCATCGGTTCGTCGTACCGCTGAATTGCATGAATATCATGTTTAGCTTATTATCCTCTACAAAGTACACCGCCTATATTTCTGGGTTTTATCAGGCAAAACCGTAAAAATTTCGCGGCGCTAACTAACAAGTACATACCTACCTACTATAACATGAAAATCCACATTAAAAATGCTGCAAAGGCACGCATCAAAATGGGGGTACATTTTTTCGTCATTTCAGCCGCACTCAACTCAAAAGCCGACCCCCACCTGTTGTCATGGCTAAGATATGTTTTCTCTCCAGTACGTAACAATAAAAATTAGTAATGCGCTCAGTACAATGCCTACTGAGGGTCCTGGTCCAATCCAGCTCATCAAAAGTAGACGAGAAAAAAAAGCTAAAAAGGGGGCCTCACAAAATATAGTGGCCGAAATCCGTAGAGTTCGGCCTTCCGTAGAGTTTCATATCCAGGGGTATTTTTTGGGGGTGGGGGGCTTCTCCCAGGTGCTTGCCCCCCTTTCTGAAAGTCTGGCTGCGCCCCTGCATATATATCATTCAAAGCGCCTTGACAAGATAAACACAATGGCGTAAACAGTTCTCCGTTATCTTGATTAAGTCAAAAGTTAATAGCAAAACACGATTTAGCAAAAAAACGGCATTTTTTTTTTTACCTCGGGAGCCTCAAATATTGACCTGAGATCAAATATGAGGACACCTTAGCGATTGTAAATTTCACTGACTGGCGTTTGCTTTTTTCCGTTTGTTTCTAACTATCATCGTTTCTGAGATATATGGGAATTTCTGGAGCGATGTTCTAAAACAGGAAAAAAAACTGGAACATTTGACCTTTGATGACCTCTGGTGACCTCAATTTTGACCTGACTTAAAAAAACATGAAATACTTTCGATAGAACATGTATGAAGCTATCAAATACCTTTTTCCGCTTCTCGCTACGTTGCTTAGTTTTTGAGATCTTGGGGGGGGGGCGGAAATCACCCCCCCTGCAGTTCGTGTTCGGCGCAAACCTGCAGTGCGCGGGTTAAGAGAGCATGTAAATTCTATATTTTGAGCAAAATCAATACAAAATGTCAGAAAATAGCAAATGGCAAGGGCTACAAAATTGACTTTCGGATTTGTGAAAACTTTGGTTTTTGACCCCGCCAAAAATAATTTAAAAGAAATCAATAAAAAACATTTCTTCAGAAAAATCCCCTAAAAATAGAACATTGCAAATATATTAACAATTCACCGGATTTCGCATCTTTATACATAAAGAGGGGATTTAAAACAATCTTTTCTTAGTAAAAGCTGCATATACTCTCTTTTGAAATAGGAAACGTGTCAATTTGTTGCCCTTTTCAGGCGGCTTGGGAGGCTTGGCCGCCTTGCCCCCTGTGGGATCCGCCAGCGGCCAAAAACATTGGGAGGGCCGAGCGGGTACCATTGGGGGAGGGGGCTAACTCAACATTAGGGGGGAGGGGGGGCGAGGGCCACCCCAAAAGTATATAAATCTACACCTATGGAAGATATGTATGTGTTATACATATAAAAATCAAACATTGGTTTGATCCATGCCCATGGGCATGGATCAAACCAAGGCTGCAGCCTTAAAGAATATTGTCTGTACTAATATAAAACATGATGGCTGTGTTAGAGTCCTTCACAGTAGATGTATCAATGTTTTAAAATACAAAATTTGTTGTAACAATATAAATATTTAAGCAAAAATATTGCATGATGGTTATATAGTTTCTCCACAAGGCTGTACTTCATCTGGCTGTACTTCCCTGGCTGTACACTTCAGTCAGGTTCTAACAGTGGACTTTCATGTTATCATAGTGTAGACAATATTGACACACTAAAACACTCCAAAGTATTGGCAGGAAAAATAAACTATTTTAATGTGACTGAAGATTTGATTTTCACCATGCACAGTGTGAACAGTACAGTATTTTGACACAACCAAACAATGAAACCTTACCTTCAGATTTGGATGAAATGTAGGAATATGGGAAAAGTATGAGGCTAGGACCATAGACGTAGACAAGGGGGGGGGGGGGGGGCAAACAGGGCAATTCCCCCTGACGGTCCAACTAGAGGTCATCTTTTCAAACTCTGCAAGTCCTCGGCGACCACAAGGGTCAGACAATTCGCCTTCGCCACACATATTGTGAATGATTGGAATGGCCTCCCATCCAAAGTGGTCTGCGCTCCTTCGCTGAATGCCTTCCAAGGCTAGATTGGACGCCCATTGGGTTCACGTCAGGGTCAGCATACCAGTGACACTGACCGAGACATGCCAGGAATCATGAACTCGATGAGAGCGGGTACTACAGGCCTTGAGGCCTAAAAATCCTGATTACTGTAAGGTAAAGTAAGGTAAGGTAAGGTAAGGTCTGTACTCTGTACGTGCCCCTTTGATCAATATATGTATTTTTTAAATGGTGAAAATATGCCCTTTTTTAAAATATAGCTGGCCAAAACCTGAGTTTTTTTTGGTGAGGGTACTTTATGCCCCCCCCCCCCCCCCCTAAGCAAAAATTGTCCCTCCTAGAGTGAATCCTGGGTACGCCACTGGTTATGACGAGCCCAGTTGAACAGCAGTTAACTTGCATTGTTGATGCATTAAACAAGAAAATGATTTTACAAGAAAATAATTTTTACAAGAAAATGATCATTTCCCCATTAGACAAACAACCCGGCAAAGCTGACATAGGGCCTGTTCCCGTGGTGCCCTAACCTCCTCCAAGTTGCTCCAACTTGCAACTGTCTGTGCAATAGGATAGAACAGTTGCCAGTGGAGTACACAGGATTCACTCCAGGAGGGGGTAATTTTTGCTTAGGGGGGCATAAAGTACCCCAACCCAAAAAACTCACCATATTTGACCCAATATATTTTTTGAGGGGCATATTTTCAACAATTTTTGGCTGTATTCCGGTTTTACACACCTTTTTATAGGAAAACCAAATATTTTATACTAATTCTACACGTCTGATTTCATTAGAACTGCACTCAAAACAGAGACATTATCAGTACTTACCTAACAATAGTATTTTGTATCACCCATCAATCCCCTCAACCAACCGCAATGACTCCGCCATTACAACTGAAATGTTAATTCAATTTACCTATATAAAGGTGTGCAAAAGCAGAATCCAACTTTTTCCTAAAAACCAAACACAAATTAATTAATTTTGTTTACCAAAGGGGCACATAGACCTTCGGGGGGCGGGGGCATTGGTCCATTTGCCCCCTCCCACCCTTGTGTACGCCTGGGACAGTTGAAAGTTGGAGCAACTTTGAGGAGGTTAGAGGCGCCACAGGAACAGACCCACAGTTGGACGTGTTTCATCATAAGGCTTCATTACATTTATTATTAGGCAAGATGCAATTTTACACAATGAATCAAAAGGTGCTGATCAAGTATTTTATGACAAAACATGTCCACCTGTTAGCTTTCTGTGTCATATGCAATAATTGTCTGGATATTAATACAATTTCCCATTATATTTAGATATATTATATCCATATTTATATCATGGGCTGCAGTAAAATATTTACCATATTTTTATTATACTTCTGTAGAACCAATCAAGCAAGCATTTCCATGCAACAAACACATGAACTACCTGGTCTGTGTAAAAATCAGATTCATGATCAATGATGTATAAGGTCAACAAGAACAAGAACTTACCAGAAAATCGTCGCGTTCAACTCAGGGTCGCCCCGTTTCTATATTGGGATTTGCACCTTCTTACAATACATTTTCGCAAGCTCGGAATTCTGGCTTCTGATCCCGGCAATGCATCCAGTCACTGAACCAACTCGGTGGTAATAACAGACCTTGGTAATAACAACCTATATTACTTCTGTACTATTTCAAAGTTACTAAATGACCACGGCCAAAGTCTGTATAAATACCACGGCTAGTTTGCGGCAGAATCTGCGTATGACGCAATTCTGACGTCAGCGGGTATGACGTCTTACCCATGGCCCGTTCATTCCCCGATTGTGGCCCGGAAGAGCGGGAATGAAAACGGGCCCACTAGTCCTGTGTCGAAATTTCTTAACGTAGAGAGGTAATTCTTTCACCACAAACCATTTTTAGATCTGCTCTACAAATCTGCTATCTCAGTCCAAAACCCCATGTTAAAGGTGAACTATTCCCTTTAAAGCAATGGGAGTATCAGCTGACTGCGATTCCTTGGGCCCAACCACACTGGAGGATCCCGGCGATCGGTTGCACGTGCGCTGGGAAGTCACGTGACTGAATCCTTACGCCCCTACCTCTATTAAAGTACCTTGGGGCAGACCACCGTGACGTCACAGCCAGCTGATCGCCGGGTCTGCGGGGACGGGGTGAGGCCGGGCGAGTCAGCCCCTGCTACTGGCGGTGACCGGCGTGACACCAGAGTCCCGGGTCGGTCGGCCGCGCGCGCCGGCGGCTGGGAGGAGCGAGAGGACGTGAACGCCCTGAGGCCATTATTATAAAGATAAAACACGGAGGTAGCCCGAGAAAAAAGGAACGGTATGAATAAGAGGAAGACGCATATTTGGTTATTATAAAGGAAGCGTGCATCCGTTATTTGTTATTTGTATATCCGTTATTTGTGTCCCTCCTTTTGCCCGGTTCCGTCTGTTTGAAAAGGACGGTAGATGTATGACGTCACTCATCTAGAATATTGTTATTCATGTTATTTGCCGTTTATTGGCGATTTAGTTTATTATTTGATTTTTTATCTTTATTAAAACAAGTGAAATATTATAATTAATTGCTCAAATGCGTATCCGCTCTAAATATTTACCGCCGGAGGTAATCAGAAACACTTTGGGCTCAAGAACTTTTGCAAACCTACCCAAACTTTTGATTCCCAGAAGACATTGCGGACGCATAACATTATCCAAGGCTATATAGGGATATTATCTTTATGCGAGTCATGTTTCAGTTTAGTTTACCATTGTTTGTTACCAAGGGGTCATGCACGATGTGGAAGAATAAGAGAAAAGGGTATAGGTGTCAACTTCTTTCCATGCACAGCCTGAAAGATGTGAGTATTTTGCCCATGTTTCTTACTGATCTTACTGACGTTCTATGTCATTCTCATTGCCTATTACTTTGACAGGTACTTCGCCAATCTGCTCAACTACTTAAATGATAAATGCACCCTATCCAACAACTTATGTCCCATACAACCAAAGTATTTGTCAAAGCTTTGGGTAAGAGTGACTAGTGTCATGAGTTGCCAATCAAATTATGATTCTGATCCATGGCAACGGATCAGAATCATAATTTTGGTAATAGGGTAAAGGTTCAATCTCTGGTAAAAAAAGACTTCATGCAACTGGTGATTAAAACAATACTAAGGCACAAAGCACCTATGCATTGCTCATAGCATGAAAAATCCAGTATTTGGCAGCACGCAAAGAGTGGATGTATCATTCCTATAAAGCGCAGACATTTCCTGTTGAAAGGCATGTATCATTGTAGTGTCTGCTAGAATTTCCATGAGCATGAGCATGTTAGCATGATGACATTCTTGGGTTTGGCAGCCTTGACGATTGTGGCACATGGATGACTGTTATGACTGTTATGTGATTGGTTAAATTTGGTGCGCTGAATTAAAGGGACTATCCCACCTTAACATTATATTTGAGTTGAGACAGCCATAATAGTACTAGTTAAATATTTAACGCAACATATTTATTTATTTATAAATCAATCAATCAATATTTAGTGGTACCATTTGCTTGTGACGTCATTACACCCTGGCTCACTAGCGGTCCATGGCGGCCAACTGCTGCAACAACTCCAGCTGATAGTGCTAGCCAATCTTCTGCACAATATAATTTCTGTGCAATAGATGTCAACACAAAATTGTGTCATACATTTGGCAGCACAAAGGATTTCCGTTATTAAAAAAAAACATGACGTCACCAACCCAACTTTTTGCTTAAAACTAAAAGTTGAATATCTTCCAAGATAAATAATTTGTTTTTGGAGAAATAAAATATGAACATGTTCAGCTGACCTAGCCTGACACGTAGACATACAATTAAGTGTGATTCAACAACTTTCAGAAAAGGTGGGACAGTCCCTTTAATATTGGGTCAAACGATGACGTGTCAGGAGATGACTGATAGAACACGAGGGTGCACGTCAAGCTGAGATGCTGCTGGTTTTGTTAACTCATTTTGATGGGAATTCTACTAACAATATAATTATGTAGTGAGGAAGAAGCTTTTACAAGAGCTGGTCAAGACACTACATAATTTAGTGGCGATGAGGATGAGATTTTGATGAGACACGATCTCATCGTTGTTGCCACTAAATTATGTAGTGTCTTGGCCAACCTCTTGTAAAAGCTTCTTCCTTACTACATAATTATATTGTTAGTTCTCAGCATGCAGCCTCAAGACGTGCAGCCTCAAGTTTGTTCAGCCATCTCCTGACACGTCAGCGTTTGACCTGAGATGAATTCAGTGCACCAGATTCAACCAATCACATAACAGTCATAACTCGTCATCTATGCGCCACAATCGTCAAGGCTGCCAAAAACAGGAATGCCTTCATGCTAACATGCTCATGCTCATGGCAATTCTGGCGGACACTACAATCATTATGGTGATTTAGGCAATGGCGCCACAACTGCTAGGTTATATGGTGTATAATTATGTGCACAACCTTGATTCACCATTGCTAGATAATAAGCCTTTGTTAAGTCATGACGGAAGTGGTATAAGATGGTAATGGTAGGCTATACTGGATGATTGAGCAGCCCAAAGAACTTGTTTTGAGAGGTGTTTAAATCAGCTATCAATGCATAAGCAATCAAAATCTGATCAGGTTTCAGAATTGTGTGAGACAGCATCAAATTCTATCAGCCATCTCCTGACACATCAGCATTTGACCTGAAATTAATTCAGTGCACCGGATTCAACCAATCACATAACAGTCACAACAGTCATCCATGCGCCACAATCGTCAAGGCTGGAATGCCTTGAATGTGTTTTGAGAGGCTACACTGATAGATCTTACAAATTGCCACCTATCAACCTGCCACCTATCACCTGCCACCTATCAATCAAATTAGCAAGCAAAATCCGATTAGTTTTCAGAATTGTGTGAGACTTTTTTAGATTTGACCCCCAAACACCCGTTCTGGGATCTGTCTTTGGATCCAAAGCATGTATTCCTAGCCAAGTTGGAGTTGTTATCAAGAGAAAAGAGCTATTTGCTCATTACGAATGGAAATTAGTCAAAAACACTAACATATATTTTGGCCATTGGCCAGCATTAATAGACTCATGACTTACTGATGATGTCCCATGGCCAAAAGTATCTTTTAGACATTGTTGCTTAATTATTATATGTAATGAGCAGAAGGTTGCTTCTGTTTTAAAATATTTTAACAATGCTCTGGTTAACATTTACTAAAAATAAAATAACACCCTACAATTCTGCAATTGTTCAGCTAAGAACTACCTTTGGCAACTTAGTATGTTTTTATGGATATGTGCAGGCACATTATTAGTGTATATAGCTTTCCATGGATAAGCAACCATCTTGGCAAATTTTCACTGGAATCTGTACAGCCATCTAATGTATGCACATGTCCGCCCCTGTAGCTCAGTGGGAGAGCGCTAGACTTCTGACCTATCCCGGTAGTGGCAGCCCGGGTTCGAGTCGCTTCGGCGCTCGCTATTTGCTCCTGACTGGGATGGCCTGCGGCCGGTGGCAGCGGTCGCACTCAAGGTCAGGTGACGTCAGTGAGCGGGGCGGACCGTGTCCAGATATGCATCGGGCACGTAAAACTTTCATCTCTAAATTCTGCCGGCCAACAGGAATTGCGCGATCGGATGGTGAGGTCAGGACCTGCGCAACAAGCTCTGCTTAGCGTGAGTCATGACCTCGAAAATCCATCCATACAAAACATTCGGACTAAATTTATTTTTAAAAAAATAATAAAAAAAATGTCAATTTCCTTGGCTCATCTCTATGGAGTCAACACAACAGCAGTGATTCATTGTGCACTCAATACACAATTGGCTACGATTATGTTGAGATGAAAGGCACTATGTATTTACTGCATTTCTTGAAGTCAAGGCTAGGAATATATTAATTTAGGTCTATACATAACATTTATATTGAATAAAAAAATCAATTTTGTACGAATGTTGTTTCTCATCTTCCATGCTAATGACATGGTTCTATCTAAAGAAGAAAAATATTCACTCAGGGGTTCCAGCTCAAAATAGCATAGTCTCAGAGGCATCAACACTGCCGCCGCCCCCCCCCCGTCATGACCCAGGAGCAATCTGCCCCCATATCAGCAGTATTTTAACATTGGTGAGCATGGGGAGGGGGGGGGGGGGGGAGCAAACACTGGTTGCCCCCGCCCCCACTCCAAATTGTGTGTCAGTGCTCATGTGTTCACTAACATGTTATCTTGCAAACTTAAATACACAATTATTGTTTGCATAGGACAATGCACCTTTTTAATGGCAGCATATCTGAGTTTGAGAACCCAGTAAGTCCAAACTGTGATGTTTGTGTGTCTTCTCTATGTAGGAAATAGGCTTGATTGATCACTCAGATTGGTATGTGTTGTGATATAAATGTGTCATGTTTGATGCGTTACAAATTGTATGTTTTGTATCTGAGTTTCAGGTTGTTTTGTCTCATGAGATATCCTTGCCATGCTGTTCAACAAATGTTGTGATGCAAATTTGCTGTCTTTATACTTTTTTGGTTATTTTCCCCCGTTTTCTAATCAATTCCAAATCCGTCCATGCTTTCCTGTTTACTTTCTGTTAACTCTCCCCAAACATTACCTGTTTCCACACATTTCCTTTACATGCATGCTTCCGGAGAGAAGTTCAATTCCATGAAGGGCAGAAGGTATTGTTGGTCTTCTAAGAAAACTAGCTCAGATTTGAGTAGTACTACGAAATCTGACAACCTCAGAAAAGCCCAGTACTGATCACATTTTTTCCCTTCTCAGGTATGGCATTGTCAGAATCAATCTCATCTCCAGCCGTCGCCATCTCCAGCAGGTCACCATTCCCCTCAGCAGGCGGCGGATCAGACTTGCACATCTCCCCTTCGGCTGCAACTGGGTGGAAACGGCGGTGGTTTCGGCGGTGAATCTGGTGGCCATGCTCGTGTGCCGCGTGGCTCGAGGAAGGCGCCGGAGCAGACTCTGTTGCGCGGCGTCACGCAGCTAGCGCTCGAGGCGCTGTATTGGCTGTGTGTGGACGCAGAGAAGATGGGCCTGCTGCTGGTCCCGTCGCCCGGCTGGCGGCTGGGAGACTGGCGACTGGCGAGGCTTGACGGGCGCAAGTGACGGTGTTTCCGGCGGAGGTGGCGGCTGTGTTTGGGACTTTACTAGCGGCGGCGATGTTTGTGCTTTGTATCCCCTGTCCCCGGATCTCTTGTGAAGTGTGAAACCATGACAAGATTATGATTTGACCACAATGCAACAGTCGTTTATGTTAATTTATTTATCAGAACTCGGAACAGAAGAAGTTGATTGGGGTGGGTAAATTGCATAATTAAATATAACTGAGCAAGTCAACATGTGGGATGGAGAGGCTGACCACAAAGGTGCATGACAAACTTGCCTGTAGAGCCCGGCTTCACAATTGTAGTGATCTCCCTTCAAGAGTTTTGTTTTTTCAGGATGTCTTTGAATGACCTATGATGGAGGTCATAAAGCCACTCGTATTTCCCAACAGTGTGGATGAGGAGCTCCTCTTCCTCTAGTGCCCAAGGCATTTCTGAAAATACATGGAACAAACATTCATATTTCAGATTTTATCAACATAACTCCATGGAATTGAGCCAATGGGAGCATGACAATGCCATTTGTGGTGAATCAGTTCATCTTTGAATCAAGGGATTTTGATTGAACAATTGCAATCAATCCAATCAGAGTCTAATACAAAACAATAAGAAAGGAGCTATATTTTTGGTTGGATATCAGTTAACATTAGCATACATAATTCAAATTTGTGGACACTAGGGCACCAGCCACGGGTGGTTTCCTATTCAAATGGTGGGGCTACTGCCCCACCAACTTTGTGTTTTGCCCCACCAACTTTTGTCAGATTTGAAGGTTTCCTGATGTTAAAATGGTCATTTTCACCTCAAGCATGTCAAACAGCCAGCCAATATGACATTTTGCTCCACCAACTTTGTCTGAAAAGCTCCACCCATGGCACCAGCCCGCCAATCATTTATCATATTGATATAGCCCCTTCAACCAGACTTGTCAATGATTCATATTTGTCATGAGTCGATTCACAGTGATTCACGGACCATAATGAATGATTCAATCATGATTCAATCACTCAACATTACCATAATGAATGATTCAATCATGATTCAATCACTCAACATTACCATAATGAATGATTCAATCATGATTCAATCACTCAACATTACCATAATGAATGATTCAATCTTGATTCAATCACTCAACATTAAAGGGAAGTGTCGACTCCTTTGTCTAACTCCTTTGATTTTGAATGTGCGACTCTAAGATTTTATGAGCGTGATAGGGAGGTCATGCTCTACCTGTGTCCCAATTTTCATGCATGCACATCAGAATAGTCTGCTGTTTGACCTTAAACATATGACCTGCTCTAACTCCTTTGATTTGAAATGTGCGACTCTAAGATTTTACCAGAATGATCATTAGGTCGTGATCTATCTGTGTACCAATTTTGAAGCCAATCCAAATAGTCCGCGAATGTATTTCCGATGTGAATGTGAGTCAATTGGACACGCGTGTTGTTTATTTTGATTATAAAATGATATTTATAATATTTATTATAATTGCAAATTCCAAGTTCCAAAAGCATTAAAGGAAATAGTTCACCTTCAACATGGGATTTTGAACTGAAATAGCAGTCTTGTAGCCCGTGTTGACAAATCCTTATCTGCAACTTTTCTTGGCTGAAAAGACTCTCCAGCCGAAGATATTTGACTTTTTGGCGAAGGAATGCGGCGCATATATGATATACCGTACCGTCTGAGAGTGCCAGCACTACCAGGGCGCATGCGCAGACCAATAACGCACACCATAACATTAATAATTTACGACCTTCTGTCCTAAATTGGCGCAATGTAGGACCATTTTTGAAAAGAAAAAAAGAAACTGTATTAAAAAATATAATAAAATCGTGTTCTGAAAAATTTCCGAAGGTGAACTATTTCCTTTAATGACTTTACGTTTCACTTTTTTAAGCGAATAGAAAATTTTTTTTGATTTTGCATTAGGTATTATTTTTGATAAAGCATGATGTGGAATAAAGCGGCGCCGATGCGACAGTGATATTTGGGACATGCGGAGGTCATGCAAATGTTTGTTTATGATTTCGTTTTTGATATGGTATAGCCTAGAAATTAGGAAAAGGTGGGTACCTTTTGATAATTTTTCGTGTGAAAAAGGTGTGCGTGTACTGTGTGGTTTATGAACCAAAGTATGAGTTAGTTCCCTTTTTTAAGTATTTAGGTACCTACCCCTAACCCTACCAGTTCCAAGGTATTCACCTAGTTAGGGCTGATTGAACAGTGGCTTTGTGCCCACTGGAGTTGGACACAAAGCCTCGCTTTCTTTACGCATAGATGAATTACAGGCTAGCTCAGGACACAGAGCTCATATAATTGGCCATTAAGTGCCTGGTTTGTCCACAGGGCACAGATGAATGCTGGGCCGCTGGCATATTTTGTGGACAGTTTATGCTGTTCGACCAAAAAAGAATGATTCTTTGAGCAATGAATGATTCAATCAGCCTATTTTATCTGTATGAATGATTCAATCAGTGACTCACAACAGGTTTGCGCATGAGGTGAATCGATTCATGAGTCATTCATTTGAAATAAGAATGATTCAATCAAAAGTAGTCGATGCACATTGAATCATTGACAAGTCTGCCTTCAACACGCCAATACAAATGTCTATCTCAATCGAAACAGACCAGTCTGGGAAACTGTGGTAAAATCTTTCTACCATTTTTGGAAGTTCTTTCCAAAAATAGGAACGCTGATGACGCAATCGTACCCAATTATGGAAAATTCTGGTTTCACTTTGCTTCAGAGCGATCTGCGCAATACCTAAATGATGCAAATGCGCAGATAAAGATATAACTTTGTAAAGTCAAAGTTTAGGCTGTATTAATGATCGTCCCACCAACTTGATGTCTTATTGAGCTTATTTGAATATAACATTTTAACAGAGCTGTAGAAATGGAATCTGCAAGCTTTGATTAATGGTGTAGGTAGTTACCGCAGATTGGTTCCAGCCAATTATGGAATAAATTTTAAAAAATAGAAGCTTTCTAAAAATGGTAGATTTTACTAGTTTCCCCGAATGAGACCACCCAAAACCACACCATACATGCATAAAGTGCTACAATATTGTTATATCAACCAGAAAACTCCAAATGTATTACTTATGAACACACATACCTGCTTCAACACTACCGGTGCTTCGATCTGAACAAGAAATATACGACACTGCGGAACTTCTGACCTTTCCTGATCTTGGCCACAAAGTTCAAGATGTACACCGCATTCGCGCGAGAAAAGACGTCGACATTTCCCGGTCCCCACCGCAACAGGATAGGAACGGAAAATAGCCAGCTGACTGCGGCCCTTTTGGGAGCTTTCTTGGCCTGTCCGTTGTTGACCGGTGGCGGTGAGTACCGGGCTTTAGTGTTTACGATCAGAGGCCATTATTATAAAGATAAAGAACGCAAGGACTGAGGACAAGATACTGCTCTGGTGTGGGCTGACTGACGTCAGCCTGCTCTGGTGTGGGCTGGATGACTTCAGACTGCTCTGGTGTGGGCTGGATGACTTCATACTGCTCTGGTGTGGACTGGATGACGTCATACTGGTCTGGTGCGGGTTGGGTGACTTCACACTGCCCTGGTGTGGGCTGGATGACTTGAGACTGCTCTGGTGTGGGCTGAATATATTCAGACGGGTCTGGTGTGGGCTTGGAGACGTCAGACTGCTCTGGTGTGGGCTGGATAACATCAGACGGGTCTGGTGTGGGCTGGATGATGTCAGACTGCTCTGGTGTGGGCTGGATAACATCAGACTGCTCTGGTGTGGGCTGGATGATGTCAGACTGCTCTGGTGTGGGCTGGATGACGTCAGACTGCTCGGGTGTGGACTGGATGACGTCAGATGGGTCTGGTGTGGGCTGGATGACGTCAGACGGGTCTGGTGTGGGCTGTGTTACTTCAGACTGCTCTGGTGTGGGCTGTCACGCTGTCTGTTTGTGGTCAGCCTCTCCATTCCACAAGTTGACTTCCTCAGTTATATTAAAGTATGCAATTTATTCACCCCAATCAACTTCTCTGTTCCCAGTTCTGATAAATAAATGAACATAAATGACTGTTGCATTGTGTCAAATCAATAATTCTTTGTCGCCTGTGATGAGTGTAATGTGTTATGATTTGTATGGTTGGTTATTTTTGGGGGGCTGGATGTAAAGTTATACGTTTTATATTTGTGTAACAATCTCGTATCCTATTACCTTGTTTCCAGCAGAAGATTCTGTTAAGGCGAAATGGACTGGTCTGCGAGACAGATACAGAAAACTAAAAAATGCGTCAAAAAAGCCCCTGCCCAGTGGCAGCGGCAGCCAAGAGGCCCGCGCTCGCGTTATAACGTGGTGCCTCTACCCTCTGCTGGACGCGCTACTTCATGCGCACACAACAACATACCGACGGTACGTACTGAACTGTGTTTCGATGTTGCCTGCATCAGACTTCACAAACACCTATGTATGGGTGACACTGACGTCATAGTGCTCTGTTGAGGTCTGGATGACTTCAGACTGCTCTGGTGTGGGCTGGATGACGTCACACTGCTCTGGTGTGGGCTGGATGACTTCAGACGGGTCTGGTGTGGGCTGGGTGGCTTCAGGCTGCTCTTGTGTGGGCTCTCACGCTGTGTGACGTCAGACTTCTTCGTTGTTGTCTGGATTCATCACAATATTTAAAAAGAGCCTAATGCTGTGTGTTTTGGAAGGGGGTTGTTGACCTTTTGTGAGTGAATGGCGAAATGGCGAATATGTTGTGACCTTGTTCAAGGTTTTGTTTCTCGTACTATTAGCGCCATGCGGCTCACCTTATGCCGTGCTGATGTGGTGGCGTCAGCACGGCACGTGCAAAACATTCCCTGTCAACACGACTGCGTACTGACCAGTAATGTTCTGACATTGCAGTGGTGGCGACAGTTTCAGCGTCCAGGCGGCATGTGGTAGGGATGTGGAGGCTGCCAGCTTAAACGAGAGTTCGGCAGCGGCCGGCGGGAGTGGCGGTGTGGCAGCGGCCAGCTACGACTTTGAGGACAATAGTCCGGCGTCCTCCCCCGACACCCCTACCACCCTCTCCCCAGTGCCAGACATTGATCGTGTGCCAGCAGACCGGGCACCCTCTCCTTTGGAGGGCCGCTGGGAAACTCCCCCGATCCGTGCGCGCTCCCCTGCTCGTGTGCACTCCCCTCAAGGTCGTGCGCGCTCTCCTGAAGGCCGCGAGCGCTCTGTAGCGGGGCGCACGCCAACTGGAGGGCAGCGGAAGAGGGCGCGCACAGATGGGCCGGCGTGGCAGCAGGAGATGCTGTCCTACGTAAAGGGCCATGATGAGGACGAGTGCGACCATTTCGGCCGACAGATGGCATCGGTCATTCGGCGACTCCCAACGAGGAAGCGGTACGCCGTGCAACAAGAAATCATCATGCTAATGATGCGTGAAGATACCGAGTGATATCTTCTCGTCAGCTGTTGACGAAGGCTGTCCATTGTACATTTTCAATCATATCCAAGGTAACGCATTATTCATAGACTGTGGCTGTGAATGTTTAGTGCAACGTTGAGTCTCGTTATTTCTAGTCGAGAGTGCCATTTTGTATTCATCTGTGAGTGTGAATAATAAATGGCAACCTTTTCTCTCGCGAGTTTCTGAACATGCACTTTAAGTGAAGACGCCTTGCCTGGTTGCATTACCCCAGTCCAGTCGTCGCGGTCAATGTATGGAATGCAGGCAGATGACGTCCCAGTGCGCAACGACACATTATGTGTTCGCTCGTGCCGGTGTGCGTGCGTGCGTACGTGCGTCCCAACGTTCACGGTAGTGCGCCCATCACCACGACGGCATCAGAAGCGTCGCACTCGAAGGGCGACCAAAACACTATAAATTATAGCAATAATTCTTGTTCAGAACAGAGGCTCACTACGTGAAGTGAACCGATATTTCACACGAATCCATGCATACAACACACGTACTCAGATATGCACCAGAGGCGTTTCTGTGCAGTAGCAAAGACATTCTACGTCAACACAAAACAGTTTCTGCACAAGTGGTCACAACCCGCGGAACGCTGCCTCACTCGCGCACATCACTACCCTCAAGGTGACCGCGTCGGACCACGCGATCCTGCCACGGCACTGTCGCCTGGCGGTTGGCGTTGTTGGAGCCCAGGCGACCAGTGTCTCTGAGAGCTCCGGCGGTCTGTTGACGCCACGCCCCACGGGTGACCTCACCGTTCTGTTCGGTGTCAAGGTCGTCGCCATCCATGTACGACAGTGCGTCAGATGACGTCCCATCGCGTCGGCGCAGGTAGTTGTGCAGCACGCAGGCTGCCTTCACAACACCATCCACTGTCTCGGTGGACGCTATGATGGGCTGTCTGAAAATGCGCCATTTTGTGACTAGGATGCCGAAAGTGTTCTCCACAATCCGTCTAGCGCGGCTGAGGCGGTAATTAAATACCAGCCTCTTGTGACGGTTTTCGGCTTCCATTCCCCTCCCCGGATATGGCCGCATGATCTGCTCCCTCAAAGGGAAGGCCTCATCCGCCACGAAAACATACTCGAGTCCATCACCCGGCGGCGGAGGGAGGTGCAGGCTACCCTCCTGCAGTCTCTCGCCGAGCGTAGACTGCGAGAAGACGGTCCCGTCGTGCGCGCTCCCGTGCGTCCCGACGTTAACGTAGACAAAGCAGTAGTCTGCGTCGGCGACGGCGAGCAGGATAGTCGAAAATCCGCCCTTGTAGTTATGGAACTTCGAGCCAGACAGCTGCGGGCACTGGACGCTGATGTGCTTCCCATCGATTGCACCTATAAATATAATAACAATGTAGCTGACGCTGGCATGGCATGGTATCAGGGACGCAGTGGGCGGGGGGCAATTGCCCGACCCACGGGTCACAGGGCCCCATCGAGATCGGCCCAGCTGATACCCTGTGCATTAGCAAAATGGCTTTCAAAAAGCCACCGAGGAGCCCTCAAACGAGGCGAGGGGTCACTCTGGCGCATGTGAAGTGCCCTCAGAGACAAAGGGCATTCGAAGCCATTGAGGGGCCCATTGAGTCTGTTCGCCAAAGCAGCCAGCGCAGTCCCTTGCCAGGTCATAAGGGTCCCTGAGCAGACTGGAGGTCCCCTGGGAAGCGCAAAGGATCCCTGCGCAGGTCGGAGGGGCCCCTGACCAGACCGAACGGGCCCTGGGTGGGTCAGAAGGGACCCTGCCCAGACCGAAAGGGCCGGGTCAGAAGGGTCCCAAAACATGCCGAATTAGCTCCTAGTTAGCACTGAGGGGCCACAGGGCAGGTCGGAGGGCCCTCTGAGCATGTCAAATGGGCCCTTTATGAGGCGGCAGGGCCCCTGGACAGACCAGAGTGCCCCTGTAAAGTTCAAAGGTCCCATCCCATGTGCAGATCGGAAGGGCCCCTTACCAGACTGAATGGACCTTTGGACGGGTAAAAACGGCCCCTAAACATGCTCAATTGACCCCTAGCCAGCATGGACGGGCTCCAGGGCAGGTCGGAGGCTCCCTTGAGCATGTCGGCAGGACGACAAAGCACTAGCAGCCAGTGCAGTCCAACCAGAAGAGTCGCTAACCAACCAGACATTCGGCAGGGCACAGGGCAGGCAGACATGGCGCTATCTATAATGTATAATTGGCAAGGGCGCCAGTGCCACACAGCAGAGGACAATGTAGTTGGAATTTTAGGTGGATGGGGCAGGGCACTGTCAAAACACCAGCATGAAATATGACAAAACAGCAACACTTGATCAAGGATGGCCAACCTATTTTTTTTGTGCATTACAAAATAAGTCTTTGTATTTGTGATGCTGTGCATGCTTTTGTGCTGATGGGTATGGCACAATCATGAATTAATAAACAAGGTCACATGCCAAAATTTCGAATTGTGGATTATTGCACAATGCACATAATATTGAGACCTAGACTTTGTTAGATTTTGGTGTGGAAATTATTTGCATATTTGACCTACATTTAGGGTAATACCATGGATGCTGATTCATTGTAACATTGATCAATGCTGCTTCAACATTGACCATTCAGCACAAGTACACCATAGTAGACATTTCCAGATTAGAGTATTTGAAGGTAAGAGGCATATGCTGTCCATATACAGTCTTTAGTGTTCTCAAATATATGTTTTAAAGAACATTGCTCATACCTAAGCAGTGAGGGAAGTTCCAACGTTGCTCAAATGCTTGGGCGATTGCCTTCCAGCCCGCTGAATCTGGTGGCTTCATCTCTCTTGGAGCAAGCTCCTCCCAAAGCGCAGCACAAACATCCTTGATGATTCCGCTGGTCGTTGTGCGGCCCACTCTGAAGTACCTGGACACCTCTTTCTGACTCATGCCAGATGCCAGGTACCTGTGAAACAATATGACAAGTCTGATTTCTGAAGAACACTTACATACTAAATATCTTCACTTAATATTAGGAAATCATCTGAAAAACACATACATACTAAATACATCAGTAAATATTAGGAAATCATCCGACCATTGGTACTGATAATTAAATTTAGTATGACATTGAAAATACATTAGAAATGTAAACTTGCATGATACTGGTGGAGTAGGCGTCAGCACTTCCATACACAGCACTGTATTTAAGTGTGACAGGCCTGAACAAGGGGCGGGCAGTGCAGCCGGCTTGATGACGTCACTGGTACATAAAGATTACTGAACCTGACCTAACCTTTATAGCAACTATGATCCATTAAATCCAATTGGAAGGACCTAACCTACCACTCATTGGCATGAAGTCTGATAGACGGCCTAACCTACCCCTCATAGTTATTGTTTTATCAAGACAAAAAATACCATCCAGTGACATCACGATGGCTCCACTGCCCATCAATTGTTCAGGTTTTCACAGTATGTACAGTGTTATGTACTGAAGTGTGACGCCTGTTCCACCAATACCACTTAACACGCCCTTGTGCCCACTACCCAGCTCGAACCATGTCTTGCTTACCTCAAAGTAATCGCGAGCCTCTGCTGGGTTGATGGACTCCCGATAGTTTGTAGTTTGGCGCGTCAGTCTTGGTGCTACTAGTTCCAGTATTTCTTCGAACCTTTGAGGGGTCATTCTAAACGCAGAATAAAACGACCCAGCATTGAGCTTCTCTGCAAACCACGTTTTGAACTCTCCATGTTCACCACGGCGAGCCAGCGATTCATGTACCCACACAGAGCGAGGTCTCTGCATTTCTTCCTCATCCTCGCTCATCATTAGTGTCAAAAGGCAAAGCGCCTTTTTTCTACCAAAGGCCATACCACTTGAACTGGAACGCCTCTGTTACTATTACCAGAAAATAGAAATAAACAACAAACAGTTACTCTTGTAACTTTTTTGTAACTCTTGGCACCGGGACGATCAAAGGCCCTGGCCTTGTTGTTGTTGGCCCTGGCATTGATTTGCGTCCCGGCTCAAGGCCGTATTATGAAACACCAGCGCCACAAACGAATCCAAACCTTTGTTGTCAGCTGACTTCCGTTGTTGCCAGTTGGCGACGTTGTTGCCAGATCTAGCTAATTCCGGCTAATTCCAACTTTTGGAGAAATCTCTAGGCACAAACTTTCCTGGCCGTTCTTGGCCTGTCCGTTGTTGACCGGTGGCGGTGAGTACCGGGCTTTAACCAGTGTTTGTCGGGGCTGAATCTCTCCGCAGCTGACATAGATCGTGCACATCGTCTGCCAGGCCCCGACAATCGTGTGATTGTTCGTTTCGTGCGTTCGGAGCAGGGCAGCGTTCGCGACCAAGTAATGTCGCGACGTCTTGAGCTGCGCGGCAGGGATCTCTTCGTGAACGAGTCGCTGACGAAGCTTCGGAGCCTGATCTTCCGGTCCCTTCTGGCTGCCAAGCGCGAAAAGAAGATATACACCGTGTATTCGCGCGGCGGTCACGTCTACTTCAAGGAGAAGCAACACGGAGTGGAGAGGAGTGACTCACTGCAGCGAGTGCGCGAGCTGGGGTACACCGTGATCGAGCGCTGAGGGTCACCGAGTGCCCAGTTATCTAGGAGACAGGAGTCGTGACGGTCTCAGCGGTGACTGACTCAGCCTACCGTCACTGCTGCTCCGGGCCGAGGTGAGACTTGAGCAGTGCCAGTTCTCCGAGCACCGACTGCTTTCCGAGGTAAAGCTGCGAGCCTCATGACAAACTGTGTTCTGAGTTTGAGTTATCAAGTTATCTTCAGATAAAGAGTTTTGTTTTGCTTTGCTAACAACTGCTTGCGATGTCCCGGTGCAGCTCGTATACTCTCATCGTTGTCAGACTGTGCATCGTGTTATTTGCTGTTTTTTGACCGATCACAATATTAAGTGATTTGTGGCGCTTCCTGTTATTGATTACATGACGCAGTACCTACTGTTACACTGTATTTAAAGAAGCTTTGCTGCATTTTTTCTGTCGCCGCGACAGAAACAATGTTGTCCCATGTTGTGTCAAGTTGTTCCGATTTAACTGTTCATTATATTTCCCAAAGTTAACATTCACAGCTGTTGCAGGCTCCGCGTATCTGTCCTATCTGTTCTTTTTTCTTTGCCATACCGTTTGGTTCGTTTCGCCTGGTTTTATTTCACTACACAGACCCACTCACAGACGCACTCCCTCATACACGCACGGGCATCTGTTCACAAAACACACACGCATGCACACACGCACACACGCTACACACACGGCGTCAGGCACGAGCTCCCAACATTCGCGCCTTCTATCTTCCTATATACATGTTTTCCATTTTCAGTTGTGAACGAGGTTCGCAGTTTAGTTTGAAATGACAGAGTTAACATTGGTGTCTATGAACTGCAGACTCGCAGAGGCCTAGGCGATTTAAGGAAACGCAGAGACGTTTTGCATTTCATGAGAAAATCCATACAGTACATACAAAAGGAAGACCAAACAATCACAAAATCAAACGCAATTCTGTCACTTTTTACTCAGACATTTCGGGAGAAATATTCGGTACCGGAGGTGATTGGACCTGACTTAAGTTTCATCCGGAGTAATCTTACAGAAACATTAGACGAAACCGAAAAGTATGCGTTAGACGCAGAGTTATCCCTATAGGAACTGACTACAGCACTGCACGGCATGCAAAAGTGCAAAACTGGCAGTAATGGGTTTTCTGTAGACTTTTTCCGATGCTTTTGGAAACAATTGGGCGTATTCTTGCACCGAGCAATCATCTTCAGTTCGTTACAAGGAGTAGCACTGCCTACACATCGAGAAAGCTTAATAACTTTAATACCGAAAACTGGACGGCCAAGCTACTCACTCAAAGGATGGCGTCCGATATCCCTTCTGAATGTCGATTATAAAATTACTTCAACAGCCATCGCTAACAGGTCGTCAATCGGATCATCAGTCCATCGCAATCAGCCTACATCAAGGGAAGATATATCGGCGAGAACAGTCGACTAGTATATTAGGTAATATCACACGTGAGTCAACATGATAAATCAGGCTTAATTATGGCAGCCGATTTTGAGGAAGCGTTTGAGACTGTGTCGTGGCCATACGTGAGAGCAAAGGCAGAACTTTTTGTTTTTCGTTGGGGTTGTAATTGAGTCGGCGACCGGGGGGGGGGGGGGGGGGTAGTAAAAGCGACTAATGATAAACGAAGTATGTGCAAAATTGAAGTTAAACACCTTAGAATGAACATAGGTTGTATTACCTCATTACTGACGCATTTTAGCAACAGCGAGGTGTGCATTTTTTATTTATTTTAAGTATCATGTTGGGTCAAAGTAGGCAAAGACTACCTCATGGTAGCTCACACACCAATAATCAGCCAATATCAATATTAAGGTTATACATAAATGGTGTTATTCAGCAACTAGCCATTTCTTGCAAGAAAGGCACCTTCTGGTGATGCCAATGGTCCAGGTCCGGTCCTTTGATATATTACAGGGAGATATAAACATACATATAACATATTTTATATTTCCCACAACTCACAAGGCCATGGGTGGATAATTGTTTTCAAAGTTGCCCCGGCCGAGGACAGGGGCGCAACTAAGGGGCCCTAGGGGGCACGTGGCGGGGGATGTCCGTGAAGTTAGTGACGGAATCGGATTCGAATTCAGCGTCGAGTAGCGATTTGCTTCAAAATGTGGGAACAGTTCAATTGGGGCACGCTGATTTCGCAAATGACATTCATTTGGACATTTAAGGTCATCTTCAAAATCATCTTCAAGGTCAAAGGACGGGGTGGCTCAAAACGACCCGAAGTTATTGTCCGATCGCAAAACAAAATAATGGTATCATTCTATTCCTCGGGTCAATATCTAGGCGCAGCTTTCGAAACCTCACTGGAGGCAAATGACATTGACCCTCATCTTTTTTCAAGGTCAAAGGACAAATAACCCGAAGTTATTGTCCGATCGCCAAAATAATGGTCGCATTTGATTCCTCGGGTTAATATCGACCCGATGTTATTGTCTAATTGACAAAATAATGGCCTCATTCGAATCCTCGGGTTAATATATAGCCACAGGCTTCGCAAACTCACTCGTGGCAAATGACATTGACCTTCATTTTCAAGGTCATAGGACGGGGCGGCTCAAAACGACCCGAAGTTAGAAGCCGATTGCCAAAATAATGGTCTCATTCGATTTCTCGGGTCAGTATCTGCCGTAACCTTTGCAACCTCACTCGTGGAAAATGACCTTGACCCTCAATTTCAAGGTCAAAGGACTCAAAACGACCCGAAGTTATCATCCAATCGCCATTGATCTTGAAATTGAGGGCCAATGTCATTTGCTACGAGTGAGGTTGCGAAGGCTACGGCTATATATACTGACCCGAGGAATCGAATGAGACCATTATTTTGGCGTTCGGACAATAACTTCGGCTAAGATTACCGTGAATGTCAAAATGAATGCCATTTTCGTGATCAGCGTGCCCCAATTGACCTGTCACCACATTTTGAAGCGAATCGCTACTCGACGCTGAATTCGAATCCGAATCCGTCGCTAACTTCATGGACATGCGGGGGGAATCACGATTGAGGGTGCCTCTCCTGGGCGTCTGGACACCGAAGGTGCCACTCTCGAGTACAGTTGGCGCCCCTTGAGTCGTGAGTGCCGGCGGCACCCCTTTAGATCGGACAATATGCCTCCTTTAGACTGGAGATAACGACCCGAACTGTGCCTCCCCCGAAAATATAAGTTTTCTGACCTGCCCGAGGTGTTCACTAAGACAAATTGGCAAGGCTCAGCCTCCTTTGACTATCCCCCCCTCCCCCCCCATTTCGAAAGCGCACCAAAAGCGCAATTTTACCCATATTTTTCACAGATAGTCGTACCAAGTATGCATTTTTATGCTGGGATTATATTTGCGTTTCTGTATTCTTTTTAAATAATAACTAAGGTCTTGCAAAAAAGGTCTCTCAAACGTGGCTGCCCTGGCCCCGCCGGGGCAACTTTGCAGTTGCCCCGCCCGCAGCCGGGGCTGCACTATAGGATTATCCACCCATGCACAAGGCAAACAAATTAGGCGAGAACCAAACAGCATTATTTTAGTAAGTCAATAAATTAATCCCATCACCGAAATGACTAACTTTATCACCGTAAATGACTTAAAATCACCGAAACGTCACAACATATTGAGGATTTCGGGCTTCGGCCGATGAACTTCTTTAAAAATATGTAAACTGGCTCCAAGGGTGCGGTGAGGTGAGGTGAGGTGAGGTGAGGTGAGGTGAGGTGAGGTGAGGTGAGGTGAGGTGAGGTGAGGTGAGGTGAGGTGAGGTGAGGTGAGGTGAGGTGAGGTGAGGTGAGGTGAGGTGAGGGGAGGTGAGGTAAGGTAAGGTTAGGATAAAAGCTTGAGAAATAAATCTTGATGCTTTAACATGGAAGTCAATGAGAAAGTGGTCAGGTTTTTTTTTAAATTTTAGGGGTCAAAAACCCAAAATTTTGCAAATCGGAGATAGCCATTTGAAAGAGAATGCCATTTTATATCTTTGGTGAATTGCGTTTGCAATTTGTTTCAAAACTCTGTTTTCTACAATTTTGCCAATATTTCTCATTCTTTTACCAACATGACGTCATCAAAACATGATTATCTCCCAAACTACTCAATCAATTTTAATTAAAGTTTTACAGCCTACGTATAATTGTTGTAAACTCAACTACCAAACATTTCAGCAAGATGCATTGTATGTGTAAAAAGTTATTCAAGAAAAACCTCAGGGGGGCCTGTCAGGCCCCTCCTGATGTTTCCTTTAACCCTCCTCGTAGGGCGAGGGTTAAAAGACATAGTTCACCTTCAACATTAGTTTTAAACTGAGATAGCAGTTTTGTAGCCCGTGTTGGGAAACCCCTATCTGAAAATGTTCTTGACTGAAAAGACTCTCCAGCCGAATATATTTGAGTTTTTGTCGAAGGAATGCGGTGCTGGCATAAAAGAATGTTGTACTGGTTTTAGCCCGGGCAGAGGCTATACCATCAGCCAATCAGCTTGTAGCTGGTGCTAGCAAGCGATCGCAGGCCGCCAGTTGGCACATCTCCAATGCGAGTCTATCTTTACGCGACTACTTTCGAATCTGATTGGCTGAACCATTGTTTACATTCGCGTGACGTCAGGACTCTGACTCAGAGAGTATGCATATAGTTTTGATAAACAAGAAAAATGTACGGCCTTCTGTCCTGAATCGGCGCGATATAAGGCCATTTTTGACAATATAAAAATAAATTGTATTAAAAAATATAATCAAATCGTATTGGGTAAAAAATTTATAAGGTGAACTATTTACTTTAATAATTATATAATTTAATATAAATAAATTTAAATGTTTTGTTATGATTGCCTTTTAGGAATAATAAAAGACGTACGTAAAATTAGCAGCTGAGTGATATTGCCCAATCTATAATTTTGGGGCCCGTCGCATCATAATTGCCTGAAACCTGACAGGTAGGTCCTCCTTGCCACGCTAAACACGAAAAACGTAAAACTATCCTGGAATACGGGCTACTTTTAAAGTTATAACGTTTTAAGTTTTGAATGTCTGTCAGTTGAATATCTGGCTAACTTGAAGCGGAAAGCTTCCAATTCCTGCGCATTCGTTTCAAAATAAAGGAAGACAGACATTCAAAACTTAAAAAATGTATAACTCTGAAAGTAGCCCGTGTTCCAGGCTAATCTTACGTTTTTCGTGTTCAGCGTGGCAAGGAGGACGTACCTGCCAAGTTTCAGGAAATCATGAGGCTACGTGCCTCAAAATTGTAGATTGCCCAAAAGATTGATACTACTGGGCAATATCAATCTACTGCTAATTTGACGTAGCTTAACCCTATTTGTAACAGGCTCCTGGCTACCCCTATTTGTAACAGGGGGGGGGGGGCGGATTCCGCCCCCCCCGGAGATCTCTAGACCTACCCGTCCGATTTAAAAAAAATGAAACGGTGTTTGCTTCCCCTCAACGCGATCTACATTTCTAAATCACAAAACAATCTAAATTTTGGATAGGGGGGCAATAGGGGGGCAAAAACTACAAATTTTAGTGGTATTTTTGATCCAACATAGCTTTTATGTTTATCGACCTATTTTAACACAACTAATAGGAATCGATAGAGATTGAATTGGAAATTGAGATATGATGGTGACGTTTGAAAATTCAAAAATCATGGGCGTGTGCAGGTCACTCAATATGGGGGTGAAGTAAATGCGTAATAAAACCATTTTTTGATGTTGTTTTTTTGATAAATGAAATGGTATGTGATTGTGACATCAGACAAAACTGTTATAAATCATGTTTTTTGCAATAGGCGGTACCAGGTTAGTGAAAAAGAGAGGTCAAATTGGAAAGAAATATTAACCGCAGACAAGTTGCTACCCAGCACTATAAATATGTTACTGATCGTAGATAGTTCCTTTTTGCATGTTGTACTTCAGCATAGGCGTATCCAGGATCCACACTGGGGCGGCACAAGACCTTTTGATAAGTATATTATCCGCTATTATGATACTAACTAGTCAACAGTGACCATTTCACTACAACTTCAATTAATATTACTTACCCCCTTTTTACCCTACCTGGACTCGCCTATTATCTTATAATCGTTCGTAGAGTATCCTGTGGTGCGTGTTTCATTCTAAAACTGCAGTATGTTATGTCATTGTACGCCCATGCCTCTTAGTTTCCTTGCAATAATATGACCCCCTTTCTTCCATTCCTGAGCGCGCCTCTGCCAAAAATGACTTTATTCCCTTTTCTGGCCTCATATGTGCATATATCATTATAAGCTAAACGTCTATTGCGCCGTTATCGCTGGCATATCGTCATCACCATGCCAGTCACCCCCCTTTTCATGTGCCTGAACACGCCCCTGAAAC
Source organism: Chirona hameri (assembly GCA_036785665.1). Taxonomy (NCBI): domain Eukaryota; kingdom Metazoa; phylum Arthropoda; class Thecostraca; order Balanomorpha; family Balanidae; genus Chirona; species Chirona hameri. The sequence continues at coordinate 45,330 of JAXIVJ010005021.1, forward strand.
TCTATATGTAATAAATTATTCAAATAATTGAAGCAGAAGCTATCTTTTACATCTTGATAGCTATAAATGTCCCTTACATCGCTCTATTGGCGTCCCGCCAAGCATTGAATACTTCCTGGAAACCCCCCCCCCCTTTTCAAGCCCCTGAAACCGCCTCTGCCATGCAATTTTTATGATATTTCATTAACATCAACTAATTTGCACTTGTTGCAATCACCGTAAACCGATGTAACGCTTTCATACTTGAGGCAGTTAGGAAGAAACCCGTGAAGGTCGCATTTCCGTATTATCGCCAAATGTCGCCTCCGAACCCACCCAAAACTGTGCCCTGAAACCGCCTCTGTTCAGGTTAAGAACTCAAAATTTTTACTCCAAATGCGGTATTTAATTCTATGAAAAGTCCCAAAATTGCATGGGCCTGCTCCCAGCTGTTCTGGAGATATCTGCGAAAAACATGAGGGGGGGGGGGGCGGAATCCGCCCTCCCCCTGTTACAAATAGGGTTAATAAAAGAGACAAATATGACGCAGCTATGTCAAATATGTACATTTATTTTGCCCTTGTATATGGCTATTGCTTTCAATGTTTATGCTGTTTTCACATGCGTTTTTGTTTGATTGATGTTGGATTAGGCTATTCTCTTTTAAAATGACTTTTACTGATGTGGCCCTCTACTTTTCAACACCATGACCAGGTATATCTTGTGAAAATAACGTTTGTCTGGCTAAAAATTGAAGGTTGTGTTAATCCTAAATTTAAACTCATTTGATTTGGGTCTATGATTATTTGTGGTCTTTTTTTCAGCTCAGGATGATTGGCATGCCTTCACGTCTTTCACACACCAAAATATTTATAATATTGTTCAAGTTTTTCATTAAGTGTCAATTTCACCAACATATTTTAGCTAAAAATGTAATATAACTTTTGCCAACCGCGTAAGGGTGCATTCTAATGTTAAATGTGTGACCTGTCCAGAACTAAGCCCAATGTAAAATATGCTACACTCAATCTTGTTTTGCTCATGTTTTATGTTAACACCTATAGATTGTCATTTTGTGGGTGTCTGAAATTGACAAAAATGTTACCTGTTTGTCAGTAAGTAGTGTTGCTCTATAGTGTTTATGACCCAACTGAATATGACCCTACACCCCTGGGTCCTACATAGTATTTCTCAGTAATTTTGGGATAACATGTAGTACTACCTATTGTTGAATTTTAAATGTTATTTTATGACAAACTTAACTAACATTTTAAAGTTTGTCCTTTTCTGTGTTCATATATTTATTAATTGTTTTGTTATTATTGTTATTGAAAAATCCTTTGGTTTTGCATACCGTTTACAGTATTTATTTACTTGGGTAGGCATTCACTGGCAATGTTGGGGTTGCAATATTCATGATTGGGGTTGTAGTTTTTGAGGATGCAGTTGTAGCTACAACCCCAAAAGTATATAAAGTTCCGCATGTGCGTGAGAGTAGTTCTAAAAGAAATAAATTTTGGAAATAACTTTATCGAGATAATCAACACAATGTACCTAAACAAACATAATTACTCTCGCATACTCCTGAATGGCTATTTAGGCGAAACAATACATATGCATAGAGGAATAAGTCAAGGGGACCCTGTTTCTGGTTACTTATTTAACATAGCCGTGGAGATACTGGCCAATCCAATAACACATTCCAATAAATTGACTGGCATTCAACTCGGTACGAATACAGAAGTCCGCATCAGCCAATATGCGGATGACACCATATTGTTTCTAGATGGCTCTGAACACTCTAAATGGGGCAACAGAGGAGCTCTCAAAATCCTCCGCACAATCAGGACTTGAGCTCAATTGGGAGAGAACATCATGTTTGCCACTCGGTTCGCTTAGTTCACCGGAAAATTTGTATGACAATTCAGTAGATAAGCTTAAATGGGTAAACGAAATTACAATTCTAGGAATGTACTTCAAACGCAACATTATCAACATAACGGAGCTCAATTTAGAGAGAAAGCTCACACTTTTGGAGAGCGATATCACACAATGGGAAAGGCGTCATCTTACACCTCTATAAGGGAAAATTACAGTGATAAAGGCCCTGTTACTATTTAAACTCGTCCACCTTTTCATGGCCTTACCGAACCCTCAAAAGTTTACATAAAAAAGATTAAACGAATGTTGTATAGCTTTCTATGGAATAACAAACCGGACCTCATTAAAAAAATGAAAGTGATTCAGAATCACAAATTTGATGGTCTCCAAATGACTGATTTAACATTATTCATGCATAGTTTGAAACTATCATGGATAAAACGATTAGCCAATTCTTCTGCTGTTTGGACAACGGTAGCGAAGCTAGAACATGTAGACCCCTTTAAGCTGCTTACGTATGGCATGGCACAATTAATGGTGATACAAGCGCAAATTAACAATGTATTCTGGAGCGATGTGGTGAAATCGCTTATCCAATTCAATCAAATGATAAGCCTACAACCGGAAAACATTATGAGAGAGCAGCTCGGCCCATCACATGCAGCACGGCCGCACTCAGCGACGCGTCATCAGCCAACTGGGCCGACACCACGCTGGCCGGCAGCGCCGCCAGCTGGCCGCCCAGCACGCGCAGGTGGCGCCACCGCGCCCTCGGCCCTGAAGCCGGCCGACAACTGGTCGCAGGTGACGGTGAAGAGCCACTGCCGGTGCAGCAGGCGCACGGTGCAGTGGTTCTCGAGCCGCAGCAGCGCGTCCTCCGACAGCAGGTCCTCGAAGGCGGCGACGGCCGCGTTTCCGGCCGTCTCATCTGCCAGCCAGTCCACCAGCCGGCGCACGAAGTAGGCCACCTGGCCTTAGGGGCTCGCCCCTCAGCCGGACCAGTGCAGCGTATGCTCGTCTCGCCCCTCAGCCAGACCGGGGCAGCGTGTGGCCGTCTCGCCCTCAGCCGGACCGGTGCAGCGTATGCCGTCTCGCCCCTCAACCAGACCGGGGCCGCATATGGCCGTCTCCCCTCCCCTCTCAGCCGGACCGGGGCAGCGTATAGCCGTCTCACCCTCAGCATGAATTAAGGGAGGGATAATTATCCGCAGTAAACGTAATCTTAAAAAGGATCGTACCTTAGGCGCAACTATCCGTATCCCGCTAGAAATATTCGCACCGCACCGAGCCGCGTGCGGCGACAGCCGAGTCGGACCAGATCACCAGTGACGTCACGCTAATGTTGAACGATTGGGGCGCTAAAATCCCCGGATGACTCTACCTCTCTTATACGGCCTTGAATCACTCTGCCGGTTTAACCCTCGCCCTACGGGAGCTTTTTTCACCTTCGCCTTACGGGACAGGCCTCCCGTTAAAGGAAATAGTTCACCTTGTAAATTTTTTACCCAACACGATTTGATTATATTTTTTAATACAATTTCTTTTTATATTGTCAAAAATGGCCTTATATCGCGCCGATTCAGGGCAGAAGGCCGTACATATTTATAGTTTATCAAAACTATATGCATACTCTCTGAGTCAGAGTCCTGACGTCACGCGAATGTAAACAATGGTTCAGCCAATCAGATTCGAAAGTAGTCGCGTAAAGATAGACTCGCATTGGAGATGTGCCAACCGGCGGCCGGCGATCGCTTGCTAGCACCAGCTGCAAGCTGATTGGCTGATGGTATAGCCTCTGCCCGGGCTAAAACCAGTACAACATTCTTTCGCCAGCACCGCATTCCTTCCCCAAAAACTCAAATATATTCGGCTGGAGAGTCTTTTCAGTCAAGACAACTTGCAGATAGGGGTTTCCCAACACGGGCGACAAAACTGCTATCTCAGTTTAAAACTAATGTTGAAGGTGAACTATTTCCTTTAAGTTCCAAACCAAGCAACTTAGAGCAATGCGGTAAGAACCAGCATGTTGCCTGTCATGAGATGAATCAAACAGTATGAGATTTTTAGGTTTCAGGTCAACGGGTGACCTTCCAGGTCAAGTGAATGACCTCGGATTTACCACGTCCAGAACAGCGATTTTGCTCTTCAGAAAACCTCAAAATTAGAAATTGATAAATGTAAATAAAAAGGCATGTTCTTAGACCAGTTTTGGCTCAGGAATACAAAAAAGTAATTATTTGTTCGTATCTTGTCGAAAAATGTAAAAAAAGTTATTAAAAAAATGACGTCATCAGTGTCTTACACTTAGGAAGCCATAACTCAGTCAATAATGGATATATTGCTTTGAAGTTTGGTATGAGTATTGTCCATACTCAGTTCCTCACACATATATTCCGTTTTTTTCTAATATCTTTGAAAATTTGATTTTGTGGGGATTTTTCCAATTTTCCAATTTATTTTTTATTTTAGGGGTCAAAAACTGAAAATTTTGGAAATCCGAGATTGCCATTTTAAAGAGAATGACATTTTGTATCTTTGGTGAATTGAGTTTGCAATTTGCTTTAAAACTCTGTTTTCTACGATTTTTCAAATATTGTTCATTTTTTTACCAACATGACGTCATCAAAACATTATTATCTCCCAAAATACTTAACCAATTTCAAATACATTTGTACAGCCTACGTATAATTGTTGTAAACCCAGCTACCGCAAATTTCAGCAAGATGCACTTCATGTGTCAAAGTTATTCAAGAAAAACCTCAGAGAGGGCCTGTCAGGCCCCCGTAGGGCGAGGGTTAAACAGCCTTGAATGGCCTTGACCCTGCCTAAATCTTCCACATTCGCATATGCGCGGTGTTTGTTTACATCTTCTGCTTGAGCCGAAACAAAATGTTCCGGTTATTTTCTTTGCAGTAACACCCCTTTTCATATAACCTATATTATTTCAGTATCAAATATTGTTTTCTTAAAAATAATCATAATGTTATAATATTAGAACAGGTGAATTCGGGATATTGATATATGTCTTTGACGCACCTCAATAACCTTGTTTATTTACGTTGTCAGCTGACGCAAAGAAAAATACAATCGCGGCCGAACCGCTGATGCGGCGTGTGTAGTTTGTTATGGAAGGTGCTGGATTTGTAGTTTGTAAAGTTCAAATTACTAACTACAACTACAACAGGCTTGTACAATTTCTTTATGAAAAAGGCTACTGGAGGTCAGACTTGTGCTTGATTCCAGTGGAATGGAATCCGATTTCGGAATCGATTCCGTTTGTACTGGAATCGGAATCGGATTAGATTCCGTTGGCATCTGGGTGGAATCGGAATCAGGTGGAATCAATCATTTTAAGAAAATTATGGAATCGGAATCAGAATCGATGGTTATTTAAAGCGATTCCGTTTTATTTTCGGGAAAAATCACTGGCCATGAATGTAAGCTTCCCTGAAGGAAATTTGTTCCGTTGAGAATGAATAGCTGAAGCAATGCTAGGCGATGATTTGTTGCCTAATGAGAGTCAAAACATGCTCAGTAATTCTACTTTTAACCCTCGCCCTACGGGGGGGGGGGCTGACAGCCCCCCCCCCAGAGGTTTTTCTTGAATAACCTTTTACACGTGCGGCGCATCTTACTGAAATATTTGCTAGCTGAGTTTACAACAATGTTACGTATGCTGTAACATTTTAATTGAAATTGGTTGATTAGTTTGGGAGATAATCATGTTTTGATGACGTCATGTTGGTGGGGAAAAAAATATTTGAAAAATGGTAGAAAACAGAATTTTAAAGAAAATTGCAAACGCAATTCACCAAAGATATAAAATGGCATTCTCTTTAAAATGGCAATCTCGGATTTTCAAACTATGGGTTTTTGACCCCTAAAATGTTTTTTTTTAAATCCCCACAAAATAAAATGTATCAAAGACATTAGAAAAACAGGAATACTTGTGAGAGAACTGAGTATGGACAATACCCATACCAAATTTCAAAGCAATATCTTCAATTTTGACTGAATGATGGCTCCCTAAGTGTAAGAAACTGATGGCGTCATTTTTTATAACTTGTTTTGACTTTTGTTGACAAGATACGAATAAATAATTACCTTTTCTGTATTTCTGAGCCAAAACTGGTCTAGGAACAGGCCTTTTTATTTACATTATCAATTTCTAATTTTGAGGTTTTCTGAAGAGCAAAGTCGCTGTTCTGGACGAGGTAAATCCGAGGTCATTCACTTGACCTGGAAGGTCACCCGTTGACCTGAAACCTAAAAATCGCATACTGTTTGATTCATCTCATGACAGGCAACATGCTGGTTCTTACCGCATTGCTCTAAGTTGCTTGGTTTGGAAGTTAATCGGGGGGCCTGTCAGCCCCCCCGTAGGGCGAAGGTAAAAAAGTTCCTGTATGGCAAGGGTTAAGTGAAAACATAGGTACAATGACATTCACTTATGATGTTATGTTTATTGTACCGTACATGCCATAATATTATATCTTTCAAGGCATTGATTTCCCCATGTTCCCCATGTATCATATTACAAATAGCAGCTTAAAATATGCTCATGCACCTTGGTTATAGGTATAATAAGTCTAGATATTATATATCGTTTTGAACCTTCGTTAGACTTCGACATTTTTGAACTATCACGATTTTGCGGCACAGGCCAGTTTTTCAACAAACTTCATGAAATTATTTGAATTTTTGTATATAAAAATAGCCATATTAAATATAGTTATGTAATATATTGAATATGTGTGGCCGTGTAAGAATAAATGTAAGAATGATCGGACATTTTTGAGGCAGCCAGTGTAATAAAATTGGAATTAATTAAATCGGATTCGGAATCAAGCTATTTAGGTACCCTGGAGGCGGATTCGTAATCGATTCCTCTAATAAAATATATATTGGAATCGGAACCGGAATCAAACCCAGCTGGCCTGGTATGGAATCGGACTCGATTTCGCTGAAGCGGAATCAAGCACAAGTCTGCTGGAGGGTAACCGAGGTCGGCTTGAGAGGGCCTTTGATCAGCCTGAGAGGGCCCTCGGTTGGCCTGAGCTAGGGCCTATTACAGATTTGGCCCACCCTGGCAAGGTGGGTTCGAGACGCTTCGGCGCTCGCTATTTGCTCCTGGCGGGGATGACCTGCGGCCGGTGGCAGCGGCCACGTTCAAGGCCAGATGAAGCGAGCCGGGCGGACCGTCCTCAGTCGTTAGGGGACGTTAAACTTTCGCCACTAAATTCTGCCGGTGACTGAAATTGCGCGATCGGATGGTGGGGTCATGGCCCGCCCAACAAGCTTAGCTTAGCATGGGTCCTGATCTCGAAAATCTATCCCATCAAAATATTTAAAACAAAACAAAACAAAACAAAATAAAAAAAATGGTCGGGTTTGCTCGGCCACAAACTTTGGTTTGAGGCGCCGTACGACGCAAGGCAAAACTCATGTGACTGTTTATTTTTGAGAACTGATTTAAAACAAACTTCTTTGTACCTATTCCTTACATTTTCTCTTACAAACATAAAATATGTCTTTTTTGGCGATTTCAGACGTTTGGGGAAGCCAAGGCGCTGATATTAACCCCCTTGGATCCGTCTTTGTTCGCCCCCCCCCAATTGACACCGCTAGGGTTGTACTTATTATCCCGCCATTGACTGGGGGGCGTTTAACGCCCCCTGATTAATTTTCGCAATATCTAAACAACTAATAGCGCTATCAACCTGAAACCTCGGCAACCTTCTTATATATCATTTGTACGTCTTGTGTGCAACAATGAAGAAATTTCGTCGAAATTCTCTCGAGTTATAGCAAATTTAGTGACGTCACTACACACGAGTTTTACACCAAAATCAGCTCAACTCTGCCAGGCCGTACACATGCCACATTGGAAGCGAAATGCAATCGAAAAATGCCAAAAGATAGCAAATTACAACAGCTACAAACCTGCTGTCTCGGATTTGTGAAACTTTTAGTTTTTTCCAAAAAAAACTCAAAACGTTTTTTTTGGGGGGGGGGGGGAAACTATCACAAAATCAAACAATTTTTGAAATATTTATAAAAACCGGAATATATGTCAGAGAACCATGCGTAGGCAACCATACCAAATTTCAAACTGATATCTCCCTTTTTGACGGACTTATGACATCTAAAGTATGGGTAACTCATGTCATATTTTGAAATTGCGTTTTTGGCTTTTATTGACTAGAAGATACAGACAAATAAATTCCACCACTGTATTTCTGAGATAAAACTGGTCTAGCAACATGCCTTTTTTGTTTAGATTTAACAATTTGAAATTTTGACCTTCGGTGACCTAAATTTGACCTAAATTTTACATTTACTTCACGTAAATTAAGTCAGGTGGTAAAATGATTATCACTGTCGAATTATACGTGGAAAATAACTCATAAAACATGTGTTGCATGACTTTCGTAGATATTTTGAACATAGTGAGTTTTTGTGACCTGACCTTGACCTTGGCCAACAATCTCACTTTAGCTCATGCGGGATATGTATCATACCTTTGGCAGCACTTTGGGTAAAACTGGTCGCAATCGAAGGCTTTGAATGGAAAGTATGGCCCATAAACTCAAATACGCCGATTTTGACATTTGACCTGACCGTGACCTGACATTTTACCTCATTTTGACATTTTTTAGCATGGTTTAGATTCGTCTCACTGAGAGCTTTCGAATGCCGTCTTGTGCGTCTCGCTTCGATCATTGGTTCGGAAGATAACCAGTGGGCGTTTAACACCCCCTCCCCCCAGTAAATGGCGTTCTGCTCAGACCCCAGTCAATGCCGGGTTATGTGTTATCTCTCCCATGTTCAACAAGCTTTCTCTGACGCTCCACCCTCCCGCTCAAAAGCTTTTCGCTGACGCTCCACCCTCCCGCTCAAGCCCCCCCCCCCCGGTCAACAACTTCTCGCTGGCTGCGACCATTCGTCTAGATCCCGTCCCTCGTCCCCACCCTCTAATTTCAAAGGCGTGGCGGAGACCCTGTCCAATAATTATGTTAGTGGTTTTATCGATAGCTCGATAGTGGTGGTAAGCTCTCTGGGATCTACCCGATAACTTTTTGCTACCAGTGAGTTCGTGGGGTCTCTGGAATATCTTAGCAACTAGTGTGAATCGGAAGAAATGAAAGGTATCGCTCGATTCATAAAACTATGTTCTAAACCTGTGTCAAAAACCCAAATAAGCGATGTCCGTAGACACACTCCCTTTACCACGCGCCCTGGAGAGGGGGGGGGGGGGGGGGGGGGGGGAGGGGCGAAATCCGCCAACTCCTCCAGTTTTTTCGAATATAGCAAAAAAACGGCGGCGCTGCGCGTCGCCGTTTTTGCTTAAGGTCAGGACAATTTCGTGACCACCAACACTGTTTTGTCAATAACTATCGACATAATGAAGATAGAGAAGTGAAAACGGTACCAATGTGTCTGTCTCGTGAAGACACGTCTCCCGATATGCAACATGACCTACTTGGGTTACCACTTGACCTTGACCTGAGGTAAAATGTCTCAGTTGACCTAACCTAGACAACATCAATATGTTTCGAAGCGCCTTGACAAGACCAATACGTTGGCATCAGACGTAATGCTTTATCTTTATTAAGTAAAAAGTTATTTGCGAAAAACAGTTTTGCCAAAAAATAAAAAAAATGATATTTGATGACCTCTGGAGTATCAACTATTAAACTGAGCTCAAATCTTAGGCCATTTGGGCCATTGCATGTTTAAAGAGCTTTCCTTTGCGGTTTCTGTTTGTTCCTAGCTGTCATAGTTCATTTTATATCTGTGGATATCTGTAGCGAAGTCCTAAAACTGGAAAACCTGACCTTTGATGACCTCTGGTGACCTCAATATTGACCTGACCTAAAAAAAAGACCGATATACTTTCGATAGAGCTTGTCTCGAGCTATCTAACGCCGGTTTCCGCTTGTCACTACGTTGCGTGGTTTTAGAGATCATAGGGGGGGGGGCGAAACCCCCCCCCCAGGGCGTGTAATTATCAGAGGCCCTCCAGAGCGTGTGTTAAACTAGTTCGGCACGAACACGCAACACAATTGAAAGGATCAGTTTGTTATGTTGTTTCCGTCATCGTGTTGAAATAGGTAGGCAACACTAAATCCGTTTGACATGTTGGTGGTGCAAATGACGCTGAAAGATAGCTCAAAGCATGTCGGAGCGGCTGCGGAAACTGTTTGTCATTCCATCACTGATAGGCGCTGAAACGGCTTAGTCGGCATTAGGTTTGATATTTGCCCACAGCTCGTTAGCGACTGCGCGATACACTCACAACATCGCTACACACGACCCGGGTGTCAACTCCTGCCACAGGGGTTAATTTGGAAATTTACTCATGCATGGGGTGTCATTGTTGATGCTTCGCTATCTACACCCATGTCAGACACCTGTGTGGTGTGTCAGTGCCGACCACCATCGCATTGTGTGTTCGTCACCGCTACATGGGGTGTCGAGGTGACGCAATACTCATGCGGGGAATGTCGATTGACGCCTCAGCCGGGGGTATTGCAGGAGTTCGTTCACCACTGGGAGAGGTGTGACGGTCGCCGCTGCTTGGGGTGTCGTGACGTAGACGCACGCAGACGGCAGCGCGGCCTTGCCTGCGCGCGCACAGCACCGCCGGCCGGCCGCGCCAGTTGGGTTGTGACTTTGGCCGCGGCGGGTTGTGCATTGTGCGTGCGTCGACCGTTGTCAGTGTTCAAGTTGCCGTTGAGTTGCGAAAGGCTGTCAATCGTGCTATCGTGATCGGAGTTATAAGTACCTAATTGTGAGTTGTGAGTGCGTTCTTTCTTGTGTTCTTTTGATCTTAGAAATGTAGTTAGTTGTGAATTTGTGATCGATAAACATTAGGAATGATAGCGTCTATATGTTTCGTGCCCTCCCGTCACAACCAATTGTATTGATTATCCGGTAGGAGCTGCACCGACCAAGCTTCTATAAACATATGAATATACGTAGCTGACTGTTGATCCATAGTAACTATGATGATTTATGAGTATGCTTGATGATGCTGATTTGTGATGCTGATGTTGATACATGGATCTGTTTACGATAATTAACGATTTGTTAATACAATGGTTGTGCACGGAAATGTACTAATTTGTAGTTGCTCAGATTAGGAAGAATGGCGCGAGTGGTCAGAGTCAGGTCAGAGTGCTCAGATTGGCATGAGTCTTGCGAGTTGCGACACGTCTCTGAGCCGGCGCCCGGCGGCGGCCGCCGCTCGCAATGCGTCTACGTCACGACACCCCAAGCAGCGGCGACCGTTACGCCTCTCCCAGTGGTGAACGAACTCCTGCAATACGCCCGGCTGAGGCGTCAATCGACACCCCCGCATGAGTATTGCGACACCTCGACACCCCATGCAGCGGTGACGTTATACCTTTCCCAATGGTAAACGAACTCCCGCAATACGCCCGGCTGAGGCGTCAATCGACACCCCACGCATGACTATTGCGACACCTCGTCACCCCATGCAGCGGTTATCAAGGATGTTCCGTTAAACCTATACACCCCATGCAGCGGCGATCACGGTTGTTCCGGTACACCTCCCTGAGTGCTAAACAAAACACCTTCCAAGCGACGTATTTTAGGTTGTGTGGGTATCACACGGGCTAGGGGTGTTGACACTCTGCGCAGGCATTGATTTTTTTTTGTGAGTGTAGGTCGACAGTGTACAGAAATAGATGGCTGGTCGTCACGGATGGTAACCATACACCCGTTCTGATACCGCACCCATTCACATTGTACCTATTTCAAGGATCGTTAAAGGGATATTGCCACCGGAGGATTTCTAAAAAGCAACTTAAATGAATGGTGGGGATCAACAATCATGTATGTTCAAGCTCAAACTTGCTCCTGCAGCACCTAAAGCAGTGCATCGGCAAAGCATTTTACATTTATTTCTGACTCCAAAACGTTGTCCCAGCTGTGCTCAGTACTATATTCATGATGGCCACTCTCATCCAGTTTGACTGTGGTATTGGCGCCCGCCCAAAGCCGAAGCGTACGAACTCGCCGAGACTTGACCTTGAAAAGTATATCTGTGTTATAAGGTATAGGTCACATAACTCATACGGTCCCAAAGTCGAGCCATAGCAATTCTTGCTGTTTTATTATGAAAGAGGCTAAGGTTGTTGAAAATATAATTAACTGCATACGCTTTTTAATTTTAAAGTGCACCGACGGAATGGTGATGTTCAGTTTGCAACATTCAAAAGAAAATAACAGTCCGCAAAGAAGTGATTCTAAATAGTGATGTGGTGACTCCAATTTTACGAATGCTTGGCAAGCATGAGTGGTGCAAATTTATTTGTTTATCCAATGGGGGGGGGGAGTTTCGGAAACCAAATTTTGCAGGTGAAATTGGACACGCTTAAACACACCAAAAAAAAACTCTATATTGGCCTGCGAGGTGGCAATGTCCCTTTAAAGGGAATGTTTCACCTTTGTATTGGTTTTGAACTGAGATAGCCATTATCTTTGGCCGCTATTGAAATGTTGAAAATACTAAGGTCATTTTCCCCAAAATTTAGCCGTTTTTTAGCAATTCAATTTATAGCTTACAAAATGGGGTCTAGGCTAGTGCCGTCGCTGATTGGCCGACAGCGACTTTTTAAGCCAATCCCACTTTCTCAGGCAATCGGCGGCGGTCTACGTCATCATCCAAAATTTAAAACCTTAATTTGCATAAAGTTAAGTGACTTTTCGAGAGAAAAAATATCACCATCGTTTACAGCAGCACTTCCTTCATATTTTCGACTACAACCAGCGTATATTTGACAACTTTCAGAAAGGTGAAACATTCCCTTTAAAGGGAAGTGTCGACCTTGGTAGATTCGAGCGAATGCTATACAATGACTAAACAGAATACGCAGATAATTATTCTTCTATTAATTTGCCATAAAACCCGGTAACTGTGGAGATATGAATGAAATACAATATTATACAACATGACGTCATTTTCAGATTTACGTCACAAACGTGTCACAACTCCCGATTTTATGGTGAATCGAATTAGGTAACAGTACTGTTTTATGTGCGCCCCCAGTTTTATAATGCACACCGAAAGATACACATAACAGGTACGCCATCTGGTAGCACTTTCTGTGACGTCACATGGATTACATTTTTTGTCTGTGTCAACGAACGGAAAAACGGTTATTTTCCTCAAGTATTACCTGAAGAACAAATTAACTTACAAAGAAGGAACCAGAAGCAGTTTTTGGAAGTTTTAAACATGAAGGAAGCAGATCAACCCCGAGGCCAATTATAACGCTACGTGACGTCACGGCTACCCGTCGTGGGTCATCTGTCATTCCCGGAAAAAGCCTTCCGCTACGCTGCATTTGTTTGGCGAGTCGATTTGCACTGAATATTTATTTGTTTATTCTCGACAAGATTATCCCATTCCTGAGTCAGAGTAAGTGATCTTCGTTGCATGTTGTTATTTGTTATGCATACTACAAAATATATGTAAGCTTCATTTGTGACCTGCTGAGTAGTGTATACAAAGGTAGTGGTATTTCACATTCCAGATTGAATACCTGTTCATTCCTAATTTGTATGAAATTGAGACATAACAGTCGTACTAGTGACATAGCATCACACATATTTTGCATGCGGTTTTGTAAAAGTAGACTTGATATGCTTCAGAATCAGGCATGATGCGATACTAACAATTTGTGGTCATTGTTACCTTTATGCAGCCAGGCTCAACTGAGGTGCTGGAGGAAGAGCGCTGTGCGGAGCCAGGCTTGGCAGAGGGACAGAATACTCTGGATCAGTTTCTCCTTCGCTATGGTAAACTGCAAAGAGTCACGTCTCCGGCCGTAGAACAGTGAATTAATTTGGTACCAGTGTTGTAAGACCAATGTTCAAACTGTGATTTAGTTCAGTTTTCTGCTTTTGGGATTGTTCAGTTGGCTAAAAACCGTTGACGATTTTGCATTGTCGAAGTGTGCGTTGCCTCACTCTCCAGCGCTCGCCAGGTCAACACACAAACTTATGTATCTGTTCAACACTGCCAGTTCAGAAATTGAGTAAATCAGCAAACGCTTGTAGCACAATTATGCAGCCTGTATAGTTGTAATTGTGATGCGCAAATCTGTCGAGCTTGTATCATTTAATTTAATAAATATGGTCAAATTTGTTTACGTTGAGAGCAATCAGTCGCCTGAACATGCTAATATAGTGTCATCCACAGCACCGCATGAACACAGTTCACATGGTGTCAGTTTTATTTAATAAACATACAGTCTCTCACAATGTGCAGGTGCATGAGCTGGTCGAATAATTAGCTACAACGTTTTTATTTATCATTTTTCGATATTCTGGGCGTAAAGGGGTAAAATGGGCTGGGGGGTTAAAAAATGTCGGAACGACCGCTGACCGCTTCCAAATGCTACTACAGTACTGAAATATACACTACTTCGACTACTACTTCGTAGTATAATTTAATATGATCGCTTCCAAATGCTACTACATGTACTGCAAATACACTACTTTGACTACTACTTCGTATATTTGCTGGCGTTTAATTCAATAAATAAAGATGTAATCTATGGAAATAGAAGTTATTGATAGCAAACAATACCTTTAATTTATAATAGACAAAACAATTACGATACAAATTATATCTTGTCTAATTCATTTGGGCGTTACATTCCTTACTGTTCTACCCGTTGTTCTATTACCCTGGGTCGGAGGGCTCTCGGAGCATGTCGCAAGGCGACAAAGCAGTCAGCGCAGTCCCTTGCTAGGTCGGAAGGGCCCCTTATAAGGTTAAAGGGCCCCTGGAGAGACCAGAGGGCCCTGGAAAGTTAAAAGGGCCCCTGCGCAGATCGGAGGGGCCCCTGGCCAGCACGGAGGGGCTCCAGGGCAGGTCGGAGGGCCCCTAGAGCATGTCGGCAAGGGCGACAAAGCAGTCAGCGCAGGCCGACCAGAAGAGTCGCTGGGCCGATCGGAGGGGCTCCTGGGCAAGTCAGAGGGGTCCCTGGCTAGACCGAAAGGGTCTCTGGACCGGTCGGAAGGCCCCTTGAACATGCCGGATGAGTTCCTAGCCAGACTGGAGGGGCCCCTGGGCAGGTTGGAGGGGCCCCTGAGCAGGGGCGGCGGATTGCGGGGGCAGGATACCCAAAATTCCCCCCAGTCAAAAATCCTGGGGGCAAAGGGTAGTTCCCCCCCCCCAGATTTAGCCTGCTCAAGCTGGGGCAACATAACCCTTCCCCTCCCCAGGATTTTCATTTGAGGGGGGGGGGGATTTTGGGTACCCTGCGCCCCGCAATCCGCCGCCCCTGCCCCTGAGCATGTCGGCAGGGCGACAAAGCAGCCAGTGCAGTCCCTGGCCAGGTCGGAAGGACCTCTGAACAGGCCGAATGGGCCCCTTGACACACAAGAGGGGCTTCTTGGAAGGTCAGAGGAGTCTCTGGTGAGACCGGAAGGGTCAAAGCACGTAGATATCGCAGATGAAGATTAAATACAAAGAGGACTTACTCCACAATACAAATATTAAAAGCGGAGCTTTCGCGTATATTGTAACACCCTTCGTCAGGGTGCTACAATATACCCGAAAGATCCGATTATATTTTTTCCTGCAGAGTAAGCCCTCTTTGTATTATATATATATATATATATATATATATATATATCACCCACTCCACATCACGTCTTTTCGCTTCGCGGATCCCAGATGAGTCCCTGAACAGGTCGGAAAGGCGTAGAAAAGGTCAGAGGGGCCCTTAGACGATCTGAAGGGACCTTGGGCCTTTCAACAGTAAGAATACAGTTGTACAGGGAATCAAACTCAAAATTTTCGCGCCGCTCCGCGGCGCAATTTAACTACAAATTCAATTATATGCGGGTTAGGAAAAAATCGGTCAGTTTCTCGGCGCATTTATGTGTTATGTTGCTACTTTCCTATATTATTGGGCAAAATAGTTCATTTTAGCACCTTTTCCCCGCACTTTTAAACGCACAATATAGCAATTTTAGAGGTCCGCACCATACGGAATGCGACGCATTGATGAGAAAGCAACCCAGGGCATAATACTCAAAAAAATTCGCGCCGCTCCGCGGAGCAATTTGTTTAAAGGGACATTCCCACCTTAACATTAGTTTTGAGTTGAGATAGCCGTGTTGTTGGATTTGCTTTGAAATTAAGTAGGGTAGCAGTTAAAACAACCACATAGGTCTATTCGAAAAGAAATTCGAGCTTGGTCTTGACAATTGTAACAAATAAACCCCACGTGTATTTTAATAGGGGTTTAAAGCCGATGACGTCTCGCTTTACCCAATGGTGATGATAGTCGACTTGTTTTAAGGTAAACCTTGGAGATATTTACGCGTTTCGTTTCTCGATCGCTGGGTGTATTATATTTACAGTGGGTTATATCAGGATAACTAGACTGCTATAAAGTGAAACTCTAATGCAATTTTCAAACGATGCCAAGAATTCGATGTGTGGTATGTAGAGCTTTCAGTGACAAGACTTCGGTGGTCAAGTGAGTGCGACACTATTCAAATACAAGCAGGTACCAGGTAAACTGTGTCGCACTCACTTGACCACCGAAGTCTTGTCACTGAAAGCTCCACATACCACACATCGAATTCTTCCGGATTCAAGATATTCCGGAAATAATTTAAAGATACTTATTTTGGCTGGGAAATACTCAAACTTAGGAATATCATGACATTTGCATTGGATTTTGTATACATTTATCACCAGGTAAGCATATTCTATTTTAATTGAATCAAGCGAAAAATGACATGGAAATACTGAAATCAGGGTGGTCAACATTTCTTGACTGGGGGGCAAAACGACTCACTGGGGGGGGGGGGCATTTTCCCCCCAGTTAACATGTTAAAATAGGCCCTGTTAGGACGTGTCTGAAGATCCAACTTTTGCCTACTTTATGTATATGTCCCACCTTACCCCAAAGCTCGGAAAAGAACATTGGCTTTCATGCTATCAGAAGGTTACGTCACGCGAATGTTGGGCGATTGGGGCGCTAAAATTCCCGGATGACTCTACCTCTCTTATACGGCCTTGCCAAGGCCATATAACCGTTGAATCAGTGTCCTTTTAATTAGGTAGGTACCTACATTGGTTGAATATGATTAATCCTGGCGATCCTAGCCCAAATTTATATTAGTGTGGCTGGTAGCATGCATTTTTTCAAGTGATGTTTTAGTGTGGCAGTATTAATTGGTTGTTAAACTTGAAAACCCTTGGTGGTGGTCGGTGGACCCAAAACGATGATCCTTACTAGCCCAAATGTATATTAGTGTGACTGGTAGCATGTATTTTTCAAGTGGTACTGCAGTGTGTCAGTATTATTTGGTTGTGCGAAAAGTCCAATCGTCCTTACTTAGGTAGGTACCTACCTTGGTTGAATATTATTAATCCTGGCGATCCTAGCCCAAATATATATTTGTGTCAGTATTATTAGGATGTGTTAAACTAAAAAAACCTTAGTGGTGGATCCAAAACGATGATCCTAGCCCAAATTTATATTTGTGTCAGTATTATTTGGTTGTGTTAAACATGAAAACCCTTGCTGGTGAACCCAAAAACGATGATCCTAGCCCAATTTTATATTGTGTCAGTATTATTTGGTTGGGCGAAAAGTCCAATCTTGCGACGTGTCCGGGGTAAGGTGCAGTTGTGTTATTCTGATAGCATGAAAAGTCCAATCGTGGGATGTGTCCGGGGGTAATGTCAGTTGATGATCCTAGCCCAATTTTATATTGTATCAGTATTATTTGGTTGTGCGAAAAGTCCAATCTTGGGACGTCTCCAGGGTATTGTCAGTTTACCCATAAATTTAGAGCACTAATAGAGCACTTCAAAATTAGAGCATTAGGGTCAAAATTAGATTAAAGTTTGGAATTTGTGTGACCATGGCCTGCCTGTGGGGGCCAGTATCAGTTGATCGGCTTATGGCATACTGGAAGAAGTAATCTATAATTAGATTCATGACCGTGGCCTTACTGCATACAGGGAAGAGTGTTCTAAAATTAGATTCATGACCGTGGCCTTGGCACAGTGGGGGGATACATATAAATTTAGAGCGCTTTAAAATTATATTCATGACCGTGGCCTTATGGCATACTGGGAGGAGTGCTCTAAAATTAGATTAATTGCCGTGGCCTTATGGCATACTGAGAGGAACGCTCTTAAATTATATTCATGACTGTGGCCTTATGGCATACTGGGAGAAGTGCTCTAAAATTAAATTAGATTGATGACCGTGGCCAAAACGATGATCCTTACTAGCCCAAATGTATATTAGTGTGACTGGTAGCATGTATTTTTCAAGTGGTACTGCAGTGTGTCAGTATTATTTGGTTGTGCGAAAAGTCCAATCGTCCTTACTTAGGTAGGTACCTACCTTGGTTGAATATTATTAATCCTGGCGATCCTAGCCCAAATATATATTTGTGTCAGTATTATTATTTGTGTCAGTATTATTAGGATGTGTTAAACTAAAAAAACCTTAGTGGTGGATCCAAAACGATGATCCTAGCCCAAATTTATATTTGTGTCAGTATTATTTGGTTGTGTTAAACATGAAAACCCTTGCTGGTGAACCCAAAAACGATGATCCTAGCCCAATTTTATATTGTGTCAGTATTATTTGGTTGGGCGAAAAGTCCAATCTTGCGACGTGTCCGGGGTAAGGTGCAGTTGTGTTATTCTGATAGCATGAAAAGTCCAATCGTGGGATGTGTCCGGGGGTAATGTCAGTTGATGATCCTAGCCCAATTTTATATTGTATCAGTAAGTATCGTAAGTTTATATTTCATCAGTATTGTATCGCTCCTCCCAGTCATACTGGGAGGAGCGCTCTAAAATTATATTTGATTCATGACTTTGGTTCTATGGCATACTGGGAGGAGCGCGCTAAAATTAGATTCATGACCGTGGCCTTGGCATAGTGGGGGAGACATATAAATTTAGAGCACCAATAGAATGCTTTCAAATTAGATTCATGACTGTGGCCTTATGGCATACTGGGAGTAGCACTCTAAAATTAGATTCATTGCTGTGTCCTTATGGCATACTGAAAGGAATACTCTAAAATTAGATGCATTGCCGCGGCCCTATGGCATACTGAGAGGATTGCTATTACATGAGATTCATGACTGTGGCCTTATGACATACTGGGAGGAGCACCCTAACATTAGATTAGATTCATGACTGTGGCCTTACATCATACTGGGAGGAGTACTCTAAAATTAGATTAGATTCATGACCGTGACCTTACAGCATACTGGGAGGAGCGCACTAAAATTAGATTCATGACCGTGGCCTTGGCATAGTGGGGGAGACATATAAATTTAGAGCACCAATAGAATGCTTTCAAATTAGATTCATGACTGTGGCCTTATGGCATACTGGGTGGAGTGCTCTAAAATTAGATTAATTGTCGTAGCCTTATGGAATACTGCGAAGAATGCTCTAAAATTATATTCATTCCCGTGGCCTTATGGCATACTGAGAGAAACACTCTAAATTTAGATTCATGACCGTGGCCCTATGGCATAGTGGGAGGGGTACTCTAAAATTAGATTAGAGTTATGACCGTGGCCTTACGATATACTGGGAGGAGCGCACTAAAATTAGATTCATGACCGATTCATTGTCGTGGCCTTATGGCATGCTGAGAGGAATGCTCTAAAATTATTCATGACCGTGACCTTATGGCATGCTGAGACGAGTGCTCTAAAATTAGATTAATTGCCGTGGCCTTATAACATACTGAGAGGAACGGTCTAAAATTAGATTCATGACCGTGGCCTTGGCATAGTGGGGGGAAAATATAAATTTAGAGCACTAATAGAGCGCTTTCAAAATATATTCATGACCATGGCCTTATGGCATACTGAGAGGAATACTCTAAAATTAGATTCATTGTCGTGGTCATACTGAGAGGAACGCAATAAAATTATATTAATTGCCGTGGCCTTACCGCATACCTAGAGGAACGCTCTAAAATTAGTTTCATGACCGTGGCCTTATGGCATACTGGGAGGAATGCTCTAAAATTAGATTAGATTCATGACCGTGGTCTTACAGTATACTGGGAGGAGCGCACTAAAATTAGATTCATGACCATGGCCTTGGCATAGGGGGGGGGGGGGGGGATATAAATTTAGAGCACTAATAGAGCGCTTTAAAATAACATTAATTGCCGTGGCCTTATGCATACTGGGAGGAGTCGTCTAAAATTAGATTCATTGCTGTGGCTGGCCTTATGGGATACTCGGAGGAGCGCTCTAAAATTAGATTATTTGCTGTGGCCTTATGGTATACTGGGAGGAGCACTCTAACATTAGATTAGATTCATGAACGTGGCCTTACGGCGTACTGGGAAGGGCGCACTAAAATTTTATTTATGACCGTGGCCTTGGCATAGTGGGGAGAAATATAAATTTAGAGCGCATATAGAGCACTTTAAAATTAGATTCATGACCATGGCCTTATGGCGTACTGAGAGGAACGTTCTAAAATTAGATTAATTGCCGTGGCTTTATGGCATACTGAGAGGAACACTCTAAAATTAGATTAGTTGCCGTGGCCTTATGGCATACTGAGAGGAACGCTCTTAAATTAGATTCATGACCGTGGCCTTATGGCATACTGCGAAGAGTTCTCTAAAATTATATTAGATTCATGACTGTGGCCTTACAGCATACTGGGAGGAGCGCACTAAATTTAGATGCATGACTGTAGCCTTGGCATAGTGGGGATACATATAAATTTAGAGCACTAATAGAGCGCTTTAAAATTAGATTCATGACCGTGGCCTTTTGGCATACTGAGAGGAACGCTCTAAAATTAGCTTAATTGCCGTGGCCGTATGGCATACTGAGAAGAACGCTCTAAAATTAGATTAATTGCCGTGGCCTTATGGCATACTGGGAGGAACGCTCTAAAATTAGATTAGACTCATGACCGTGGCCTTACGGCATTCTGGGAGGAGCGCACTAAAATGTTATTAATGACCGTTTTCTTGGCATAGTGGGGGGAGAAATATAAATTTAGTCATTGACGTGGCCGGGAAAATTCATTGGAATGTTCCAAATTTGGGCTGGCTTGACCAGTTTCCATGATTTATTTTATTGTGTGCAGCGGCCACAATGTCACCAAAGCGCTCCAATATAGGAAGATCCACTGCTAACGAAAACTATGCTAACGCAAAACGTTTGAGACAAAGGCTTCAAGATGAACTGGAAGACGAGACAGCTAACCCACGAGATAACGACGGGCGCCGTGTCGCTCCTCGACGGCAACAACAAGGACAAAGTGCAGATTGAGCTGCCGGGGCTGCTTCCAAGAACATTGTGTGGCTCAAGGCAGCACTCTCCTATAACGCCACCGAAGAATACAGCAGCAACCCCAAGGTCACAATAGGAAAGATGGTCAACATCTGCTGGTACTGTCAAGCGAAGAAGTGACCAGACGAGACCCCAGGCATGTGCTGCTCTGGTGGCAAGGTCAAGCTGCAAGCACTCGAGCGGCCACCAGTGGTCTTGAGCAAGCTCCTCACAGATGACACGCCAGAAGCAAAGCACTTCAGGGACAAGGTGCGGAAGTACACTGCCGCATTCACGATGACCTCATTCGGTGCAGACAAAAATCTTACAGAACGTGGCTTCTTCACCACGTTCAAGATCCAGGGCCAGTGCTACCACAGGATAGGAGTTCTCACTCCGCTGCAAGACGAAGAGCCCAAATTCGTACAAGTCTTCTTCATGGGCGCCGGCGACGACGCGACGACGCGATAGCGATGCAACCTCAACCAAGGCATCAGGCAGGACATGGTCCTTCAGCTGCAAGAGATGCTTCACGAGACACACCCCTACGTCGAGAGCTTCAAGTCTGTTTTGGAGCAGCTCGAGACGCCAGACAACAAAGTTGTCATCAGGGCCGACAAGAGACCGGTCGGTGAGCACGAGCGCCGCTTCAATGCACCAGTCGCCAATGAAGTGACCATTCTCATGGTCGGCGAGCAGCACGGCAACCGCGACATTGTCCTCAAGAAGGGCGACAACGTTCTCATTCGGATTAGGGAGACCCACAGGTCCTACGACAGCCTCCAGTACCCCCTCATCTTCCCCAGAGGAGAAGATGGGTACAACTTTGCGCTGCGCCAAGTCAACCAAGCCACAGGCCAAGAAACAAACAAAACCGTCTCCTGTAAGGACTTCTACGCCTACCGCCTCATGCAGACTGGTTATTGATTCAACTTTTTTTTGGAACGATTCAATCATGATTCATTTTGGAATCTGAATGATTCAATCACCGTTCGATTCACGGATACAATTTTGAGGATTGATTCCTTCCGATTCAAAGAATTTAAAAAAAAATCGATTCACGTTCGATTTAACATTTAAATATATTAGGTGAATTTATGTCAAATCAATAAAAATAGAAGCATAATGAAGTGTAACCTCATGCTCATATTAATATCAAATAACAAAAGAAAATCCAAAATATATTTTCGGCTATGAGCCTTCTTCAGTGGATAATTAGCATTATCCACTGAAGAAGGCTCATAGCCGAAAATATATTTTGGATTTTCTTTTGTTATTTGATATTAATATGAGCATGAGGTTACACTTCATTATACTTTTTATAATAATTATGCTCAGAATAACGTTTGAAACCATTAAAATAGAAGCATGCATATATAATCATTAAAACATTGTTACAGCAATAGTATTTCAGTATAAATGAATGTAGTAACTGGGACTGCATGTATTTGCACAATTTACCAGTATACTTGAATCGTTAAATCTTTTGATTCAATTAGCGTTGATTTGATGCAGATTATGATTCAATCACGATTCATGAATCAAAATATCTGGTGGTGAATCAATTATGTTTTGATTCAATGAATTTTGATTGAACGATTCCAATCGATTCAATCAGTATCGAATCAACAACCAGTCTGGCCTCATGACAAGGGAGGGCGAGTTCAATCAGCTCCTGCGCTTCAAGCAAGTCACCAGCCAGTGCATGGTCGACATGTACGCCAAGATGGAAGCCGAGCGCCTCCTGTTCATCCGCCTCAACCAGAAGCAGCTCTGCGCTGACCAGTACATCCACCTCAGAGATGCAATGAACGTCGACGCCAACGCGCAGAACGTGGGCCAGCAGGTCATCCTGCCATCCTCCTTCACCGGATCGCCCGCTACATACACGAGCGCACACAAGACGTGAGGAAGTATGGCCGGCCAGATCTCTTCATCACTTTCACATGCAACCCAAAGTGGCAAGAAATCCACGACGAGCTCCTAGAAGGCTAGAGCCAGGTCGACCGGCACGATCTCACCTCTCGAGTCTTCCACGAGAAGCAGACAAAGCTCCTATGGCTTCTCAAGGCCGGCAAGCTCTTCGGAGAACTTCGGTGCTGGATTTACACCATCGAGTGGCAGAATAGGGGCCTGCCGCACTCTCACACCCTCATCTAGAGAGAGACGGCTGAGCGCCTCTACCGGCAGCCGCCCCCTCGCGTCGCTCCCCAGTTTTCTAGTGATTTCGTGCGGTTTTAAGTGTTGGCCATCTGCAAGATTTGTCTCGTGTTAGCAGGTAGTGTTTGTGGACTGCACGAAGTGATTTTCGTGCCTCTTTTCTTTAGTGTTCTATATTTGAGCCTCGATTAGTATTGTCAATTTTGGCCATGGGACTCGCTCGCCGAAACTATATTCTACCGTTCTCGGAAGAATCTACCACCGCCGTCTCGACCAATCACAAGGCCGGGCACTCCCCTACCGTCTCCAGTATACCGTCGTCGGCGCCGACACCAGCCCGCGCACCGGACCGGGGAACTACATGGCCGACCCTCCGCCGCCCGGTGCCATACATCATTCGGCACCCGGTGCCCTCCCGGGCAGTGGCGGCGTAAGGCGGCACCGCAGGGGGAGAAGAGCCGGCCACCGCGTTCAGGCACGTCGTCGTCACGCCATCGACGATGAACATCAACGACGCCTGAACCACGGCCGCGCTCTGATCCCCCTCACCGGCCCTGAACCCGCCTCTGGAACAGGGGTCATCACTTCCAGCCATGGTCGCGCCACCGGTACGGGGCGCGGAGGGAGCGGCGTCCAGCCAACTGCTCCCGGCGCTGGGGCCTCGTCGCCCCGTCGTGTAGATCGCCAACCGACACATGAGACGGACCACCGACGGGGCGACCACTCGGTCCGATCTGACGCACCAGCGACCGGCCGTGCGGAGCCAGCCCCGGCACAGGACCCGAGCGCCGCCCGGACCGAGAGCCAGGCCATTCAAGTGCAGGTGGGGTACCGGCCGAGCTCGGCCGGGACGGGACCGTCCACGGACCGGGTCACATATGCACCGGGGATCGGCTGCGTGACCCGCTGCCTGGTGCGGCAGAGCGCGCTGGTGACACCGCCACGGAGAAGCCTGCTGCAAACCAGGCGGCTCATCGCCGCCGCTCCTGCTGGCCCTTCGACTCGGCCGCCTCTGCTCTACAACTTTGGCCACATTAACGCCAGGTCACTCATCCCTCGTCTAGATGAGGTCAACGTACTACTAAACCAGCAGCATCTCGATATCTTATGCATTTCCGAGACCTGGCTGCGACCTGTCATCACGAGCCGAGTACTGGTCTTCCCCGGTTACACTGTGACCAGATGTGACCGTACCTCCCCACCGGGATCACGCACCGCTCGTGGTGGCGGAGTCGCCATCCTGACGAAAGATCACCTCAGGACGACGCGTCTGGCCTTCGGTGGCTCCGAGCCTGCAGTAGAGTCACTGTGGCTCTCCGTGACAGGCCCCGGTCGAAGGATCATTGTAGTAGGCGCCATCTACCGACCTCCCGGCTCGCCTGTCACCAGAGGGCTGGAGCTCATCGAGGAGCAGCTCCAGGCAGCGGTCTCCACCGGCCACCCCGTGGTCGTCATGGGTGACTTCAACTTCAACATGCTAGACGACTCCAAGCCGGGGACTCGCGGTCTCAAGCACATCATCAACGACCTAAGCCTGTCACAGCTTGTTGACCGTCCCACTCATATCCATCCAACACCCACATTGCTCGACTTGATTTTAACTAACCTGCCTAACCATTTATCATCTGCTTCAGTCCTCCCTGAGCCCGTTGCTGATCACCAGCCGATCATTCTCAGCGCTCAGCTCCGTCGTCGGCGCCCTCCACGCCCGGATCCCGTCACGCTGCGACCCTGGAAGCGTGTTAACTGGGACGCACTGTGTCTCCGTCTTCTGACTGACGACTGGGCGCCTCTCTACAGCGCCACGTCAGTGGACGACAAAATCGCAGTCTTCATGGACATCTGGAACGAGGCCGTCGACGAGCACTGTCCGTCAGTCACGGTCAGACGCCGCCGCCCGGACTGCCCATGGATCCGTGATGACCCAGACATCACGGAAGCAATGGAGGAGCGCGACTCCGCCAGACGAGCCTGGGAGGACGAGAGGACACCTCAGGCGCGGCGCAGCTACCAGCTGAGCCGCAACAAGGTGAAAAGCCTCCTCATCCGCGCCAAACGGAAGTTTCTCTGCGACGGCCTGCTGACGGACCGACGAGGGTTTTGGAGTCGGATGAAGAGCTTCGCTCTCCGGCCAGCAGGCGTCACCCCCTCAGGCTGTGACGACGTTGCCGACAGGGCTGACGAGTTTAATGCGCACTTCGCGTCGGTCGGCCCACGCATCGCTGCCGAAGTCGCTCGTGTCGGTGGTGCCAGCTGTGTACCTCGTCCGCCGCGCGTTTGTGCATCTGCGTTGGTGCTGAGGCCAGCCACCTTGCCTGAGCTCTCTAGAGCCATTAGTGGCATGAGCTCCTCCCGTGCGGTCGGAGTGGATGGCATCCCTCTATTTGCTATTGTGAAGTGTTTCCCTGTTGTCGGTTCTCACATTCTCCATCTCATCAACCACTCCATCATCACATCCACCTTTCCCACAGCCTGGAAAATAGCACGAGTTACCCCAGCCCACAAATCGGGCGACCGTTCAGATATGAACAATTTTAGGCCAATTTCGATCCTACCGGTGCTTTCAAAAATTGCTGAAAAAGTAGTGTCCGTTCAACTCGTATCTTACCTAGTCCACAACCACGTACTCTCCCCATGTCAGTATGCGTATCAACCGTGCCACTCCACGGAGGACGCCATGCTCGACGCTGTCGACTGGATCTCAAAAAAGATTGACCAGGGCCAAGTCGCGTCGCTAACGACGCTTGATCTGAGCAAGGCCTTCGACAGTGTCGATCATGGTGTCCTCCTGGATAAGCTTGGGTGGTATGGTGTGCAGTCGCCATGGTTCCGGAGTTACCTCCAAGACCGAAAACAGACGGTAAACGGCGGCTCCTCCATTCCTCTCCCACTGGCCAGGAAGTAGCTCAGGGCTCCATCGTCGGACCTGTCCTCTTCCTCATCTTCATCAACGACCTGTCCTCCTTCATCACCCACGGCCGCCTCCTGTCCTACGCCGACGACACCCAGCTCCTTGACCATTCCTCACCCACTGCCGACGGCCTATCCAACCTCAAGGTGCGGGTCCAAGAGTCGATTCTCCATCTCCAAAATTGGTTTCAGGCAAACAGTTTGAAAATGAATCCGAACAAGACTCTTTACCATCATCGGAACCAAAGCATCCCTCAAAAAGGCCAAAGACTTTCACATCACTCTGTCCGGCTCGGAAATTTATCCATGCCAAAATGTAAAAATACTCAGAGTCCTCCTCGACCAGCACCTGACATGGGAACCTCATATATCCATGGTGGTCCGACGATGCAACGCCATCCTTTCATCCCTATACAAGATCCGCCATCACTTCACACCTGATGCCCTTAAACTCCTCATCTACGCCCACGTATTTCCCCATATCCAATACTGTCTATCCGTTTGGGGAGGAGCCGCCCAGTGTCACTTGCACCGTGTGCAAAAGACTGTCAACTTCGCGGCCAGGCTGGTGACGGGAGTGCGGCGTTTTGAGCATGTGACACCTGCCCTGGTATCGCTTGGCTGGCAGAGAGTCGATGAGATGGTGCGCCAGCACGACCGCATCCAGGTGCACAGAGCGCTTAACGCCGAGCAGTGTCCTCCCGCCATCAGGGCCATGTTTGTCCGGCGAGCCCATGTATCGCTACGCGAGTCCCGAGCTGCTGCGGCAGGAGCGCTGGAACTGCCGTTGTGTAAGCTGTCGAGCAGCCAGCGTGCGTTTGCATTTAGAGCGGCGAAAACCTGGAACACTGACATCTCTAAGGTCTAAGGTGAACACCCGCAGTCGGGGTTGCGGTTTCCGATATGTGGATAGCATGTGAGCTGCATTGACCGCTTCAATTTTCTTATGGTTGGTGGTTAAGCCTCATACCGTGCTATGACAAGCCTACCATGTACAATGTGTTCTCTTTTATTGACCGTGATCGTATTGTTTTTTTTATCGTGTTTAAACTGTGCCTTTGTATTTCGATATCACTACACATGTACTCTGACTGGATACGTAAAAGCCACAACGTGGATGTATCTTAATACATGACTATGACTATCTGGTGCAAGGACAAAATCCGCCCAGAGCAAATTGACGACATCATCTGCGCCAAGCTGCCAAACCCAAACGAAGATCCCCTGCTCTTTCAGGTGGTCAGAACCCAGATGGTTCACGGCCCCTGCGGAAGCGTGAACCGCAATTCGCCCTGCATGACGGACGGAAAGTGCACGAAGCGTTTCCCAAGACATCTCCTCCGAGAGACCCAGACCGACATTGACGGCTACCCCCTCTACAGGCGGCGCAAGCCTGAAGATGATGGCCAGACATGTAAGCTCAAGATTCGAGGTGTCAACGAGATCGAAATTGACAACAGGCGGATCATTCCATACAATAAGGCCCTGTCAAAAACATTCAAGGCCCACATCAACGTGAAGTCATGTAACTCAGTCAAGAGCATCAAGTACATCTGAAAATACGTCAACAAGGGCTCCGACATGGCAGTGTTCGGTGTCGAGCAGGAAGGCGGCCAGCGGGACGAGGTCAAGCAGTTCCAGATGGGGCGCTACATCTCCTCCAACGAGGCTATGTGGCGCATCCTCGGCTTCCAGATCCACCAGCGACATCCGACCGTCGTCAACCTTGCAGTCCACCTGGAGAACGGGCAGCGCGTTTACTTCACGGGAAACACCGCACAGCAGGTAACCCAGCAGCCGCCCGACATAACTCTGACAGCTTTCTTCAAGCTCTGCCAACAAAATGCCTTCGCCCGCACCCTGCTCTACGCTGAGGTGCCAACGTAGTTCACTTGGGCCAGCAAGAAGTGGAGCGAGCGCAAGCAAGGCCAAGTCGTGCTAGGCTGGGAGGTGCAGAACATCAAGCGAGGAGATGCAATCGGTCAAGTCTATGGTGTGCACCCGAACCAGCAGGAGAGCTTCTACCTTCGCCTTTTCCTGCACACGGTCAAAGGCCCCAGATCATTCGAGGACCTCAGGACCTACGGAAACGAGATCTGCGCCACCTACAGGGAGGCCTGCCTCATGTACGACCTCCTTGAAGACGACGCACACTGGAACCAGACACTGGAGGAGGCAGCAGCCATCCAAACGCCGAGACAGCTCAGGCAACTCTTCGCCATCATGCTGCAGACATGCGGCCTGGCGAATCCCATGTTCCTTTGGGAGGCCCACAAGGACAGCATTGCCGAGGACTACCTGCACAGGGTCCAGCTCCAGAACCCTAACATGGATATCGTCTACAGCGACTAGATCTACAACGAGGCACTGGTCGACCTCGAGAGCAGGGTCACTGCTATGGGAGCAGCTGGTCTCACCGCCTTCGGCCTTCCAGAACCACAGCAGCACGAAGACAACCGCCTCGCAGCAGAATTCATCCGCGAAACAAACTACGACACCGATGAACTGGCTGCCTAAGTCCAGGAGAACGAGCCTTTGCTGGTCGAGGGCCAGCAGCAAGCCTTCAACTCCATCATGGAGAGCATCGACATAGAATTGGGAGGCACCTTCTTCCTTGACGCTCCAGGAAGAACAGGCAAAACCTTCGTGAGCAACATCATCCTGGCCAAGCTACGCCAGATAAGGAAGATTGCCCTGGCAGTGGCCTCAAGCGGCATCGCTGCAACACTGCTGGATGGCGGACGGACGGCCCAATCGACATTCAAGCTGCCACTCGACATTTCCAAGCGTGAGTACCCGACCTGCAACATCACCAGAGGTTCGGCCAAAGCCAAACTCCTGGCAGAGTGCAAGCTAATCATCTGGGATGAAGCCACGATGAGTCACAAGGGCGCCTTCGAAGCTCTCGACAGAATCCTGAAGGACCTGCGCCGCAACAGCCGCCTCATGGGTGGGGTGACAGTTGTTCTCTCTGGCGACTTCAGGCAAACACTGCCAGTGATCATCAAAGGTACCAAGGCCGACGAAATCAACGCCTGCATCAAGTCCTCCTACCTTTGGAGGAGAGTCCAGCGCCTTCACCTCTGGACCAACATGCGTGTACACCTCCACGGCGACGAAGCAGCAGGACAGTTCGCGAATCAACTCCTACAAGTGGTCAACGGCCAGATCCAGAGCCAAGACAACCAAATAAAGCTTCCCTTCGGGCAAAACGTCGGGTCAGTTGACGACCTCATAGCCAAGGTCTTCCCCAACCTTCAGCTACGGTACCAAGACCAAAGCTGGCTCAGCGAGCAGGCCATCCTCGCGCCGTAGAATTTGGCGGTCGACGACGTCAACTCCAAGCTACTGGAGAAGCAGCCTGGAGAGGCAATGAGCTACAAGTCGGTCGATACTGTGCCGGACCCAGAAGAAGTTGTGAACTACCCGGTGGAGTTCCTCAACAGCCTGGAACCATCAGGACTACCACCTCACAGCCTGGTGCTCAAGCAAGGCGCACCAATCATGCTCCCAAGAAACCTCGATCCACCTAAGCTCTGCAACGGCACACGGTTGACCGTGAAGCAGATGATGCCAAGAGTTCTGGAGGCAACCATCATGACAGGCAAAGCCAAGGGAGAGAACGTCTTCATCCCAAGAATCCTGCTAATCCCGTCCGACATACCCATCGAGTTCAAGAGGCTCCAGTTCCCAGTCGAGCTCAGCTACGCCATGTCCATCAACAGGAGCCAAGGCCAGTCCCTGAAGGTGGTGGGTCTCACCCTAACTGATCCAGTGTTCTCCCATGGTCAGCTTTACGTCGGCTGCTCCAGAGTAGGCAACCCAAACAACTTCTTCATCCTGTCACAGGAGGACAAGACCAGGAACGTGGTGTGCCAGGAAGCACTGCACAACTGAACACGTTTGAAGCCACAAGCAGCCGGCGAGCGCAGAGCCGCCGCAGGAGACGCCGCCAGCTGATCCCCATGAGGAACAGCCCGAGGGCAATGTACCAGCTGGGCCGCCCGCGGAGACACCGCCAGCTGAGCGGCCTGATGAGATGCCGCCAGCTGAGCGGCCTGAGGAGACGCCGCATACTGAGCGGCCTGAGGAGATGCCGCCAGCTGAGCCGCTCGAGGAGATGCCACCAGCTAACCCGCCCGAGGAGACACCACCAGGTACTCAATTTCCCGGGCAACGCCGGGTACCCCCGCTAGTAAAATATAAATTCAGTAAGATCAGTAAGAAACATAGGGCAACTCACATCTTTCAGGCTGTGCATGGAAAGAAGTTGACACCTCTACCATTTTATCTTATTCTTTTCCACATCCTTCATGACCCCTTGGTAACAGACACTGGTAAACTAAACTCACGGTAGATAAAATACTACTAAACTGAAACATGACTCGTATAAAGATAAGGGCACAATGAGAGTCATAATACCGCCTCAAACTCTAAATGCATATTTCTCCCCTGCTTCAGCGGTTTAAAATAGCTGCAGAATGAATGTCACTAAAGCGCAACATATGAAGAAATTAGGGCCCACTAAATACAAATATCATTGCAATCAATATCAATTCCACGCTTTTACAATTTACTTGAAAAAATATAGAGGTCTGATCTGAATGATAGTGGTACACTGACATGCCTGCCATCATGCTCATTCAAAGAATGTATAGGTTGTGGGTCCATCACCAAGGGTTTTCGAGATTATGGCGTTGGAACGGTTTGAATTTGCCATTTATATAGGAGATATCGCGGTTAATCTAACATCTCACAAACTACGCTTCGACGTGAATAATGGTTATGCCAGAACGGAAAAAAGCTTTTTGGGGGCCAAATCCCCCAAAATCACAATTCATCTCACTCATCAAATTTCGCATCTTCATACATCAATAGCCGTTTTCACGAAGGATTTTTCGTTTGGGGCGTTTGGGGCGTTTGGGGCGATTGGGGTGATTGGGGCGTTTGGGATAAATGGTCTATAGCTCGTAAGAACACGGCTTTTCCCAGTAAGTTTTGGTATCAATCGCAATTTTATGAATTCATGCACTTTTCTGGATATTCCAGTTTAATGATAACACCATAGTTTACTTAAAATTATAATATTAAATTATATTTAAATAAAAATTACAATATTAAAATATATATATATATATATATATATATATATATATATATATATATATATATATATATATATATATATATATATATATATATATATATATATATATATATATATATAATATATATATATATATATATATATATATATATATATATATATATATATATATATATATATATATATATATATATATATATATATATATATATATATATATAATATATATATATATATATATATATATATATATATATATATATATATATATATATATATATATATATATATATATATATATATATATATATATATATATATATATATATATATATATATATATATATATATATATATATATATATATATATATATATATATATATATATATATATATATATATATATATATATATATATATATATATATATATATATATATATATATATATATATATATATATATATATATATATATATATATATATATATATATATATATATATATATATATATATATATATATATATATATATATATATATATATATATATATATATATATATATATATATATATATATATATATATATATATATATATATATATATATATATATATATATATATATATATATATATATATATATATATATATATATATATATATATATATATAATATATATATATATATATATATATATATATATATATATATATATATATATATATATATATATATATATATATATATATATATATAAATATATAT
>JAXIVJ010005022.1:7500-45000 GCA_036785665.1 Chirona hameri
CGTGCAGTGTCAGTCCTGCCTCCCGCAGCCTCTGCAGCACAGTGCGTAGATCACTGATGTGTGACGTTGTGGGGTGAGAAGCATTGGAGGAAGAAAACCGAATTGATGCACGCCCACAGTTGTATTAATTCCAGGTATCAAAACCCAAGAACAGAACAAATGAATCATGCCCGAGCGAGAGCAGCGGGTACATGATACAACAATCGAATCGACAACTAAATACCCAGGCAGTATTGTCGAAGATCAGAAAAGTGGACAGCTACATAATGTGTGAATGTAAGTAGATGGTGATAATAAATATGTTACGTTAAGTTTGAAGAGCAAAGTAATAATATTTGAGACGAGCGACGAATGAACCAACCGGTTGGCGCGAGAGCAGAGCGAGAGTGGGCAGAATGCCACGTTGCCGAGACTGTAATCGACTATGTTCTAAATATAAATCGAAGTTACGAATACAGAAACTGATTATAGGAAAATCAGGTACGATGAGTTACAAGAGAAATATGAAGACGGAAAACAAATTGCAGATGAATCTGGTTAACCAATAACATATTAATAATATGAAAGTTTACGAATTATTTTCCTTACGTTCTGAACGTTCCGGAGACAAATATGACGCGGGAATACTAGAACTGATGAGATGGGTAAAACGCTGCAAAATAAAGCTAAGCCGAAGCACCACAACGTCACATCACGACTGTGAACGCACCAGTCGTCGAAGTATGCCGCCACACACGTCAGGTATCGGGTCAGCTTGTGTACCAGACGGTTGAATGTGCTCGGTCCGTTGCAGAGCCCGAATGGCATCACTTAAAACTGTAGCAGGTGACCGTTGAACTGGAATGCAGTTTTCTTCCGGTCCTGTCCCTCAGTGGAATCTGGTAGTACCCTGAACGGGCGTCGAGAACCGAGAACACTGCTGCATCGGCTGTGGCTGCGTAACGACATCGGCAAGCTGCGTAACGACATCGGCGAGCTGCGTAACGACATCGGAGAGCTGTGTAACGACATCGGCAAGCTGCGTAACGACATCGGAGAGCTGCGTAACGACATCGGCAAGCTGCGTAACGACATCGGCGAGCTGCGTAACGACATCGGAGAGCTGCGTAACGACATCGGAGAGCTGCGTAACGACATCGGAGAGCTGCGTAACGACATCGGAGAGCTGCGTAACGACATCGGAGAGCTGCGTAACGACATCGGCGAGCTACGCAACGACATCGGAGAGCTGCGTAACGACATCGGCGAGCTGCGTAACGACATCGGCGAGCTGCGTAACGACATCGGAGAGCTGCGTAACGACATCCGATACCAGTGACACCGGCTGTCGATCCTTCACCGGCACCTCGTTCAGCGCCCTGAAATCAATGCACACACGAATGTCGTCGGTGTTCTTCTTTTTTACTAGTACTATAGGGTTCATGTAGTCACTGTCACTCGGCTCCACCACACCATCACGAAGCTTCTGATCGATTGCCCGCTGAGCTCTGTTTTTGTAAGCCCCTGGAAGTCTGTGAGGACAGCACACCACCGGGCGCTCACTGGTGGTCTATATCTTATGTTCTATTACGTTCGTACAACCGAGACCACTGAACACATCCAGAAACTCTCTCTTAAGGTCCTCCAGCGCAGGCGAAGTGACCTGATCACTGCTAAACTCGCACTCACTCGACAAGACCTCACCGGTGAGCATCGTCCCGATCTCGTGAAAGTCTCCTTCCTCCCCGTCGAGTACTCGATCCCAGCCGACCGCCGAGACTGGATGCAGCCGGTAGATAGCGGGCCAGCCGCCGCGGTAGATGGCGCTCCAGCGCAGGCGCCAGCGCCGGAGATGGCGCGCCCGAAGCCTCCGCCGGCCGGCGAATCCACGTGAGTCGCGCCGCCGCCACCCACGCTGACACGGACGGCGCGGCGATCAAAATCGACCGAAGCACCGAACTTCTGTAGCAGGTCTGCTCCCACTACACCATGCTGAACATCAGTGTGATGAGGAACTCATGCGTCCTGGTGTCACCACCGATAGTGACAGCGCACCTCAGCACGCCATACACCGGCATCTGCGAACCATTCGCAGCCGTCATGTAGTACTCCTTAGACGTGCCGTTTGGCTCAAACGACGGCGGCAAACAGCTGACCGTAGCCCCGCTGTCCGCCAGAAGCCTCACGGCTTCCCCGTCGATGTCCGCGTCGACGTAGATGCGGCCGTCTGTCGACACCGGCGCGGGCGCAGCAGCGATACCATCCAGCCGCCGGCCTCTCGCCTCCGCTCCCGGTCTAGCGCCGGGCGCCCAACACTGCGCCCGCCAGTGGCCCGGAACGCCGCAGCTCCAGCACACTGGGCCAGACCGGTTCGGGTCACCACCCCTCCCTCTCCCCATTGGGGCGGGAGGCGCACGCGGAGCGCGCATGGTCACGTGACCCCCGCCTGCAGCCACGCCGGCGCCGCGCGGCCCGAGCCGGTCGCTCAAGCTGTAGCACATGAGCGCTGAGTTGACTGCCTCTTCCAACTTGCGACACGATCCAGAGTTAAGCACAGCCGATCTCATATGGTTCGGGAGGCCACACACGAAAAAGTCACGGGCCAGCATCGTCTTATTTGCCGCCGCAAACCGAGGATACACCTGCTCCACCATCGTTACCACACGGTCGCGGTACCTTTCCACAGTCTCTGAATCGGTCTTTCTCACACGGAACAAGTCTATCATGTAAGCGTCTCGATATGGCTCACCGACTCTTGTGAAGTAAGCTTTGAGCTTCACAAAACTCCTTTTGTCTGCTTCCGGGCAGTCTGTGAGCACTGTGTTTCCGACACCCAGCAATGCCGGAAAAAATTATCGCTTTCACTGAGTCATCCCACGAGTTGGCGGTCGCCACAGCCTCTAAGTACTCGATGTACTCGCCGATTGAGCACTGCTCGATCTTGGACTGCGGTGGCACGATCACCGTCACCCCACCCGTTCCGTCATTTCCACCGCCGGTAGCCATCGCGTGGGGCTCAGACTTCGGAGCATCCCACCGCTATCACCAAATGTAGCGATCGACTGGTGTATTCGGTCGCTGACAGGTCAGGGCGCACGACACTCGCGACTCTACCGGCCACCTCACACACTACACACTGAAATAAACAAAAGTATCGGAGTAATCAATAATCAACAATGACATTATAAACCTAGGTAGGCACTGATGTAGTTGAACAAATGTACCATCAAACAAATGACAAGGTAAAAGTTAAATATTAAGTATTAATATAAATATGTAATATTAAGTTACATATTATTCAGATTGATATAGGTGCATCATAACTTGTACCTGCAGTGAGGCCGGCACCAACATATGTGTCTCGTCAAGACGCGTCTCCCAATTTGCAACATGACCTGCTTGAGTCACCACTTGGCCTTGACCTGAGGCCAAATTAGAAACTGACCTAACGTGGTCTTCATGAAAATGATATGAAGCGCATTAACGATACAAACACGATGAGGTCAAAGTTATCGTCCTATCTTCATTAAATCAAAACACAAACGTGAGAAGAAAAACAACTTTTACCAGAAATAGCTGTTTGACCTTTGATGAGGTCTTGACGGAGTCTCAGCTATTGTCATGAGCTAAATGTTGATGGCACCTTGGCGATTAAATTTGTCAAGGCTTTCGATTGCTTTTTCCGTTTGTGCCTAGCTGTCATAGTTCTCCAGATATTTGGGGGTTTCTGAAGGCTTAAAATAGGCAAATTTGACCTTTGATGACCTCTGGTGACCTGAATATTGACATGAGCCAAAAATGACCGACTTGATTTCGATATGATCTTTGACGAGCTTTCGAACGGTATTTTTTTTATTTCGTCTACTCCCCATAAGAGGCGAGTTCGACGGGGCGTGTTCGATCCCCCCCCCCCCCCCCCCCCCCAGCAGGGCGTGGAAAACTCAGAGGTCCAGGGGGCGCGAGTTAATATATCTCTGCTATTTTAGAAAGTTGCGTATAGATGCTTCCTTCGTTACAGTTACTGAAGGGGATAAACATGCAATTTACGTCTTGCTTTCAGTTCTGGAAGGAGATGGAAAGGATGAGCGGTCGCGCCGAATATAAGAAATGGGCCCATGCAGCCCTGCAGGCATGGAAAAGGCAAATTGACGCATTCCTGAAGGACTCACCGGGTAAGACTTTATAAACGGATATCGCAAACATTTGTCCGTTTTTCACTCGCAGCGTTTTGCTCCATCTCACCTTTTATTTTTGAGTGTATGGAGGAGTCATCAAAAACCAAAGAAATATAAACGTCGTGATAAAATCTGTCAACATGGTTTGGTTTAGTTTTGCTGAGTGTAATGGCAGGGGCGCCGCCACCAGGGGGACGGTGTGTGTGTGGAGGGGGGGGGGGCGTGGCGTCCCCCTATTCTTGAGCCAGGGGGTATAATCACCAAATTTTCCCTGACAGGTAACTATAAATCCGTATTCAGTTGTACTCATAGATGTCGATTTATATACTTTTTGGGAGGCCCTCGCTCCCCCCCCCCCCACAATGTTGAGTTCGGCACCCAAAGGTGCTCCCCCACCAATGTTTTGCTGGCCACTGGCGTATCCAAGGGGGCCGGAAGGGTCCAACGGAAAGGTGAAGTCGACCAAAAAATGAAGCATTTCCTAATTTGAAGGGACTATTCCACCTTAACATTAGATTTGAGTTGAGATAGCCATTTTGATGGCTTGGCATTGAAATTAAGTATGGTAGCAGTTAACCCTATTTGTAACAGGGGGGGCGGATTCCCCCCCCCCCCTCATGTTTTTCGCAGATATCTTCAGAACGCTGAGAGCAGGCCCATGAAATTTTGGGACTTTTCATAGAATTGAACTCCGCATTTGGAGTCAAAATTTTGAGTTCTTAACCTGAACAGAGGCGGTTCCAGGGCACAGTTTTGGGTGGGTTCGGAGGCGACATTTGGCGATAATACGGAAATACGATCTTCACGGTTTCTTCCTAACTACATCAAGTATGAAGGAGTTACATCGGCTTACGGTGATTGCAACAAGTGCAAATTAGTTGATGTTAATGAAATATCATAAAAAATTGCATGGCAGAGGCGGTTTCAGGGCTTGCAAAGGGGGGGGGGGGGGGCGGGGGGGGGGTTCCAGGAAGTGTTCAATGCTTGGCGGAAGCCAATAGAGCAATGTAAGGGCATTTATAGCTATCAAGATGTAAAAGATAGCTTCTGCTTCATTATTGCATAATTTATTACATATAGAGTTTCAGGGGCGTGTTCAGGAACATGAAAAGGGGGTGACTGGCATGGTGATGACGATATGCCAGCGATAACGGCGCAATATACGTTTTAGCTTATAATAATATATGCACATATGAGACCAGAAAATGGAATAAAGTCATTTTTTGCAGAGGCGCGTCTCAGGAATGGAAGAAAGGGGGTCATATTATTGCAAGGAAACTAAGAGGCATGGGAGTACAATGACATAACATACTGCAGTTTTCGGATGAAACACGCACCACAGGCTACTCTACGAACGATTATAAGATAATAGGCGAGTCCAGGTAGGGTAAAAGGGGGGTAGCAATGTTACTTGAAGTTGTAAGTGAAATAGTCACTGTTGACTAGTTAATATCATAACAGCGGATAATATACTTATAAAAAGGTCTTGCGCCGCCCCAGTTTGGATCCTGGATACGCCTATGATGAAGTACAACATGCAAAAAGGAACTATCTACGATCAGTAACATATGTATAGTGCTGGGTAGCAACTTGTCTGCGGTTAATATTTTCCCCAATTTTACCCCACTTTTTCACTAACCTGGTACCGCCTATGGCAAAAATTATGATTTATAACTGTTTTTTCTATGTCTCAATCACATACCATTTCATTTATCAAAAAAATAACATCAAAAGATGGTTTTATTACGCATTTACTTCACCCCATATTGAGTGACCTGCACACGCCTATGATTTTTGAATTTTCAAACGTCACCGTCATATATCAATGTCCAATTCAATCTCTATCGATTCCTATTAGTTGTGTTAAAATCAGTCGATAAACATGAAAGCTATGTCGGATCAAAAATACCACTAAAATTTGTAGTTTTTTCCCCCTGTTGCCCCCCTATCCCAAATTTATATTTTTTTATTATTTCTAAATGTAGATCGTATTGAGGGGAACCAAACACCGTTTAATTTTTGAAAATCGGACGGGTAGATCTCGAGATCTCCGGGGGGGGCGGAATCCGCCCCCCCCCCCCTGTTACAAATAGGGGTAGCCAGGAGCCTGTTACAAATAGGGTTAAACAACCACAATGATCTAATCAAAAAGATATTCGATTTTGATTTTGACATCTGTAAAAAATAAGGTCCATGTATATTTGAATAGGGCCTCTAAACCGACAGCGTCGTCTCTTTACCCAACTGGTAATGATAGTCGACTTGTTTTAAGGTCAGCCTTGAAATATTTTCGTCATTCATTTTTCGATCCCCGGGTGGTTCGCAATCTAAGCCAATCTAGACACCGGGTGGTTCGCTTTTTCTGCACAATAGATGTCGACAAAAAATTGTGCCATACATTTGGCAGCACAAAGGATTTCCCTGCTATTAAAAAAAAATCATATGACGTCACCAACCCAACTTTCCGCTTAAAACTAAAAGTTGAATATCTTCCAAGATTAGCAATTTTTCGGAACAAAACTTCACGAACATGTTCAGCTGACCTCGCCTGACATGTAGACATACAATTAAGTGTGATTCGATAAACTTTCACAAAGGTGGGACAGTCCCTTTAAGCGAAAATCTACGCAACTTTTACTAAGGAAGTTTTATTTAAATCACCTATTGACGTATGAAGAAGGGAAATTCGATGAGTTGTAGAATCAGGGACGTAGCGAGGGGGCACGCCCACCCGACCCCCCTCCCCGGTCAACAACATATGTTTGAGAAGCGAAATTTGTTTTTACCACCGACGTGTTCCCCCGGACTCACCACCCGCCCCCCCCCCCCCCCCTGATAAAAAAATCCTGACTATGTGCCTCTGTGCAATTGTGTGCTTTTGGGGGGGATTTGGCCCCCAAAAGCTTTTTGCCGTTCTGGCATGACCATTATTCACGTCGAAGCGTAGTTTGTGAGATGTGAGATTAACCGCGATATATGTCATAAGACGATATAGACGATAGATAGACGTTACCACTTTAGGTTTGTGTGCCTCGTTTTTCATTTCAAGGGATACTGTACGGGTCGGATCATTAGAGAGTTAAATGATAAATCAATGATGAATCAAGGAGTGCACCGACGCAATGTTAATTATGAGTTGTACCGTACATGCCATACTATTACATATTTGAAGGCATTTATTTCCCCATGTACCTACACATATTACAAATAGCAGCTTGAAATATGTCCATGCACCTTGGTTATTGGTAAGTATTATATATCGTGTTGAACCTTCGTTAAGCTTTTACATTTTGTTTTCAACTATCACGATTTTGCAGCACAGGCCAGTTTATCACAGTATAATCAAACTGGAATCAATGGAATCGGATTCGGAAGCAAGTTTTTAGGTGCCCTGGAAGCGGATTCGTAATCGATTCCTCTAATAAAATATATATTGGAATCGGAATCGGAATCCGACCCAGCTGGCTTGGTATGGAATCGGACTCGATTCCGCTTAAGCGGAATCAAACACAAGTCTGCTGGAGGGTAACCGAGGTCGGCTTGACGGGGCCTTTTATCAGCCTGAGAGGGCCCTCGGTCAGCCTGATAGGGCTCTCGGTCGGCCTGAAAGGGCCCACTACGGATTTGACACGCCCTGGCAAGGTGGGTTTGAGACGCTTCGGCGCTCGCTATTTGCTCCTGGCGGGGATGACCTGCGGCCGGTGGCAGCGGCCGCGTTCAAGGTCAAATGAAGCGAGCCGGGCGGACCAGCCCCCACCAGTAATAGTTTGGCAGCACTCGGGCGTTTGGGCGTTAAAAACCTACTACACCATAGGGTTTCCATGTTAAATCGATAACTTTCAGACAAGGCTGGCTCGTAACCTATGGTACATATTTTAAATCCCACTTCTGGAACAGATAGCTACAAGCCTTGACTACAACGTTTCTTTTATCATCTTTTTATATTCTGGGCGTAAAAGGGTGAAATGGGCTTGGGGGTTAAAAAATGTCGGAACGACCGCTGACCGCTTCCAAATACTACTACAGGTACGGAAATATACACTACTTCGACTATTACTTCGTAGTATAATTTAATGACCGCTTCCAAATACTACTACATTTACTGAAATATACACTACTTCGACTACTACTTCGTATATTTGCTGGAGTTTAATTCAATAAATAAAGATATAATATATGGAAATACAAGTTATTGATAACAAACAATACCTTTAATTTATAATAGACAAAGCAATTACGATACAAATTATATCTTGTCTAATTCATTTGGGCATTACATTCCTTAATGTTCTACCCGTTGTTATATTACCCTGGGGCGGACCGTCCTCAGTCGTTAGGGGACGTTAAACTTTTGCCTCTAAATTCTGCCGGTGACTGAAATTGCGCGATCGGATGGTGGGATCAGGGCCCGCTCAACAAGCTTAGCTTAGCGTGGGTCCTGATCTCGGAAATCCATCTCATAAAAATATTTATAACACATAACAAAACAAAACAAAATAAAAAAATGGTCGGTCGTAGGCTCGGCCAAAAACTTTGGTTTGAGGTGCCGTACGACGCAAGGCAAAACTCATGTGACTGTTTATTTTTTAGAACTGATTCAAAACAAACTACTCCTTATATTGTATCTATTCCTTATATGTTCTCTCACAAACATAAACCTTGTCATTTTTTTTGCCGATTTCAGTCGTCTGAAGAAGCCATAGCGCTGATATTAACCCCATTGTATCCGTCTTTGTTCGCCCCCCCCCCAATAGTTTCGAAAAATCGACACCGCTGGTTGTACTTATTATTTGTTACCTCTCCAATGTTCAACAACTTTTCGCTGACGCTCCACCCTCCCGCTCAACAACTTTTCGCTGACGCTCCACCCTCCCGCTCAACAGATTTTCGCTGACGCTCCACCCTCCCGCTCAACAGATTTTCGCTGACGCTCCACCCTCCCGCTCAACAGCTTTTCGCTGACGCTCCA
Organism: Chirona hameri; assembly: GCA_036785665.1. Classification (NCBI taxonomy): domain Eukaryota; kingdom Metazoa; phylum Arthropoda; class Thecostraca; order Balanomorpha; family Balanidae; genus Chirona; species Chirona hameri. The sequence goes on from JAXIVJ010005022.1 coordinate 16,624, forward strand.
CCCTCCCGCTCAACAGCTTTTTGCTGACGCTCCACCCTCCCGCTCAACAACTTTTCGCTGACGCTCCACCCTCCCGCTCAACAACATTTCGCTGACGCTCCACCCTCCCGCTCAACAACATTTCGTTGACGCTCCACCCTCCCGCTCAACAGATTTTCGCTGACGCTCCACCCTCCCGCTCAACAACTTTTCACTGACGCTCCACCCTCCCGCTCAACAGATTTTCGCTGACGCTCCACCCTCCCGCTCAACAGATTTTCGCTGACGCTCCACCCTCCCGCTCAACAGCTTTTCGCTGACGCTCCACCCTCCCGCTCAACAGATTTTCGCTGACGCTCCACCCTCCCGCTCAACAGATTTTCGCTGACGCTCCACCCTCCCGTTCAATAGATTTTCGCTGACGCTCCACCCTCCCGCTCAACAGATTTTCGCTGACGCTCCACCCTCCCGCTCAACATATTTTCGTTGACGCTCCACCCTCCCGCTCAACAGATTTTCGCTGACGCTCCACCCTCCCGCTCAACAACTTTTCCCTGACGCTCCACCCTCCCGCTCAACAGATTTTCGCTGACGCTCCACCCTCCCGCTCAACAGATTTTCGATGACGCTCCACCCTCCCGCTCAACAGATTTTCGCTGACGCTCCACCCTCCCGCTCAACAGATTTTCGCTGACGCTCCACCCTCCCGCTCAACAGATTTTCGCTGACGCTCCACCCTCCCGCTCAACAACTTTTCGCTGACGCTCCACCCTCCCGCTCTACAGATTTTCGCTGACGCTCCACCCTCCCGCTCAACAGATTTTCGCTGACGCTCCACCCTCCCGCTCAACAACTTTTCGCCGACGCTCCACCCTCCCGCTCAACAGATTTTCGCTGACGCTCCACCCTCCCGCTCAACAGATTTTCGCTGACGCTCCACCCTCCCGCTCAACAACTTTTCGCTGACGGCGACCACTCGGCTCGATCCCGTCCCCGCCCCTCAATTTCAAAGGCGTGGCGGAGCCCCTGTGTAATGGTTATACATAATGTTTGAAGCCCACCGTTCCCTCTTAGAACAAAGACGATATTTCCTCGCCAGCCCAAAATGGATACAAGCTGTACCTTGGTAGTGTTGTATATCTGCTAATTTTTCACAAATTCGTGTTAACTAAAAGGTATGTTACCTGTGTTTCAGAAACTGCTCTGAAGCAGGCAACAGCTTTCCTCAAGGAGAAGTGGTTCAACTAAACGTCTGAACCGAAGGACAGGAGCCCCCACCTTCAGAAGTCCGGTGAATGCTATACAGTAGGGTGGAGGACTCGCCATGTTATGAGCTTGTGGATACCGATCAGGCGGGTTGGGATTCGTGCTGTCGCACTCGCTGCTAAGCTGCCGCTTCACCATAAGATGCCGGGCGATGGGGGAGTTCATTCAGCGATACGTCTGAATATCCGAAACGTCACGCCGGTGCCGGACAAGGTCCTCAACTTCGTGCAGCGGCTGCAGTAAGTTACACCGTCCCCTCAGTAGCCTTGACCTGCGTGCGTCGACAATTACTTCTGCGTGCGTCGACCTGAATTACCTGAGTTCATCGTTGTATCGTTACCGCGTTGCGTTTCATTGTTGCATCGTTGCATGCAGAGTTCGCCACGGGCCGGGTTGGCCCTATGGGCCATGGGCCGGGCCTGGGCCGGGCCTCAACTTTAAGGGAAATCACCGGGCTCTGGACGGACCTGGGCTGAGAATGTTGAAGCAATGCGCGAAAGCTCAGGTCAGAGCTTATAAATATTTGAACCAGCAGTTCACTTCCCAGCAACACACTGTTGCTGTGGCTGTTTTTTTTTTGTTATCATAATTGGTCCATGGTTTCACATGTATAGTATACAAGTAAATATGCTAGGATAATGATTGCAAATTTTGTTAAAATAATTATATGCTTAATCTGAACGGGCCGGACCGGGCCTGGGCCTCAATATTATTAATTTGACCGGGCCTGGTCCGGGTCTGGGCTTGGTGTTTGTTCATGGGCCCGGGCCGGGCCGGGCTGGGGGTTGGTGGGCCCGTGACGAACACTGGTTACATGTGTTGCGTTTCATCGTTGCATCGTTCATTTATGTTTAGTCTTTCATCTTTAATAAAGTTCGCAAAAATCAAAGAGTGACTGATGCAGCTCGTGTCGAAAGCGGTATCAGTGATCACCTACAGAATGCCGTGCTGTGTCGACTGCTGGTTGATTTCGATAATCCATTTAAACGGATTATACGGGTTTCCGTCCTGAAAGTAAATGCACTCTGTTGCAGTTGTATGAGCTTTAAACACGTTTAAGACATATAACAGGGACCTCAATGCTCATTTAGTCCATTATTTCAGCAATTATCAGCGTTAAAACTTGGGCGTTTTTCGATACTAGTATCAGATAACGAGTACTTGATCGGCACTACTGTCCACCACTTTTATCTTAAGAACAATATTATAGTTTTGAATTATCTGCAAGTCCTACACTGGATCACAAAATTATTATGCAATTCAAAACTGACGGGACTTTGTATTACTACACACTGTTCGTTGAGGTTTTGTGTTTTTGTGATGTTCTTATCTCTGGCCTTTAGCGTTGAGAATTTGGTGGTGGCGTATTATTTTTTTGGCATAAAAATTCATGAAAAATATAGAATTGTATGGGAAAACTAGGTAACTGCTGCTGTCGTTGGAACAAAACAAGTTTATTTTCTTTCAAATATTGCTTATTTTACCGGAAATATGCCATGAGTGAGGTGTTTTTATTAGCATAAAAGAGATGACGGGCTCTGCCTCAGCCGGTCCTGCAGAAAATACGCGGTGGCATCACCGCGCACTTTGGAATGTCCTTACGTGCAGAAGAGGTCATTTCCAGAAAAATGTGGCTACCGTGGGACTTCTACCACCTTTATAAGTACGTTTTACTATGTAACTCAATTATTCTGGGAAAAAACGTATAGTCCCTTCAAAGGGAAATAATGACCTTTTGATTTTGTTAGCAACAATTTCTTAGGCTACCGTTATGGTTTTAAAATTATTTTATTTAAATTTAAGAATTAATTAAATTATTCCCAAATTCAAAGTTGTAAGTTTGGAAAAAATACAAAACAAGTACCTTGTGTACTTCATGAAGGTCATTGACAAATTCGTCCTTCCCTACCATTGTTTACATCGAGTGCGGCATTTTGGGAGGCTCTGTGACGTTTCCGATCAAACTGAGCGCTGCTCGGACACACGCTAGTAGCGCTTCCGTTCTCCATGGCAACCAGGCGTCAGCCAATCAAAAGCCAGAAAGGGAATACGTTCGCAAAGCACTCGGCACTGCGCCACAATAGCAAAAGGTGAGGGAAATGCATATTGGATACAATATTATTACGTCACAAGTTTCTGAAGAGTCAACTTCTATGAAATACAGCGATAAAATACCTTTAATAATGATTAACAGGAAAATTCAAACTCAAAAACAATAATTTGAATAAGTCTTCAATTAGCTTTCAACTCAAAATCAGATATATTTTGCAATGCTACACAGGAATGGCACCAGTGACGTCATTAACAAAGCCTGCTACGGGACTTGGGTATACTAATCAGGAACAACTCGCCGCAATGGTTAAGTGCGCCGAGAAGCATGCGTCGGCGATTTGTTTACAATGACTTTGTAAACAAATCGCCGACGCTAAATAGGTCGCCGTCGATGTGCATCGATGAGCTTCCGATTTAATTGCCAGTTTTGTGTTATTGTTTGTTCGTTTTTTGGGGAAAAATTATTATTTTTCATGATAATATAAAGCATAGTGTTATATACAGCCACATACAAATTATACAATACTCCTAATGTTGAAAACAAATGAATCGATTTTCACAAATTGAGGGTCGCAACCACTAACTATGCCGCCGTTGATGTGCATCGATGAGCTTCCGATTTTATTGCCACTTTTTCCAATCGCTGTTAGTTTTAGAAGATCGCCGGGCATATAATCACAACAAGCAGAACACACAATATATTTTCCACTTCATTGCGTAAAAAAACAATACGGGAAAAGCCCGCAGTTTGATGAGGACCAAAAGTACTTGCAAGTGCCGGTCGTTAAAAGTGTGGAACGCTTACCAATTTTAACTTGAAATATCTTTCGGTAGGAAAGTTTGCATGCAAAATGTGATGAATTTACAATATATTTTGGTCTCGTCTGGCGATTTCAAGTGCTAACTCCATTTTTGTGGAAAAGGGTCATTATTTCCCTTTAACCCGCGCGGCGCTGGGGGGTAAATTTTACCCCCCCCTCCCGGATTTTCTCCATAACTTGAAAACTATGACAGATATCGGAGTGAAACTTGCAGTACCTTATGGTGCATCAATTCTACATCTTGTGTTATAATTTTGTTGAAATTCGTGAAAATTTTGAGGAGATAACGACGTTTTAGTGACGTCATGTCATGTCATTTTTGGTGAAAAAACGTTAAATGTTTGAAAAATCGTAGAAAATATGGTGTTGATGCAAATCGCACATAAAAGGCGTCAAAAGAAAGGAAATAACATTGTCTGTAACATGGCTATCTCAGATGTTCAAAATTTTGGGTTTTTGACCCCAAAAATGCAAAAAACTGATTTTTGGGGAAGAATTTCCACAAAAGTTTGTTTTAAAATTTTCAAAAAACCGGAAGATATATTAGAGAGCCGAGTATGAACGATGTTCAACCCAAATTTCAAAGCAATTTCTTTATTTTTGACTGACTTATGGCTCTCTAAGAATAAGTAACTCATGACGTCATTTTTTAAATTGCGTTTTTTGGCTTTTACTGACCAGATACAGACAAATAAATGCCACCACTGTATTTCGAAGACAAAACTAGAAAACTAGTCTAGAAACATGCAATGTTTATTTAGATTAATCAATTTCAAATTTTGACCTTATTTGTGACCTGACCTTGACCGGAGGGCGATTATATGGTGTCAGGCTGTGAAAATGGCTGCTTCTATCGAATTATACGTGTAAAATAACCTATACAACATGTGTCGCATGGCTTTCGTAGACCTGTGACCTTTTGTGACCTGACCTTGACCTTGACCTTTGCTTAAAATTTCACTTTTACTTATGCGGGAGATGCATTATATATTTGGGAGCACTTTGTGAGATAATCGTTGCAATACAAGGCTTTGGATGGAAAGTATAGCTCCAAAACCCAAATACTGAAATTTTGACACTTGACCTGACCGTGACCTGACATGTGACCTTATGTTAATAATTTCGGGCATGCGTTAGATTCTTCTCACTGAGAGCTTTCGATCGCCGCCTTGCGCATCTCGCTGCGGTTATTGGTTCGGAAGATACGAGGGGGGGTAAAATTTACCCCCCAGCACCGCACGTTCGGATGGAGACCCCAGCGCCGCGCGGGTTAATGCACTAATTATACGCTTTTGGTGTTTTCTGTATGATGCAATCGCTATAGCTTCTGCCTCCGTCCACCCTAGGCTATCTTTCTTATATATCTTCGGAATGTGGTATAAAAGCTATTTGCATCAAAGTGCCTGATTATAATTATTTTACAGCAGGCTTCAAGAAACTGTCTTGGGCACAGTCCCCAAGGCCGTTTGTTGATGCATGCGTTATAAAATACACTTTAATCCGGTGTATGGGCATGCAAAATATTTTTCGAGACGTATTTTGTGCGCTACATCCTACTTTCGAAATGAGTGTTCCTAGCCACCCTTTAGAGGGGACTGGTTTTTGTCTCCGATGAGCCGACGGGTGCAATTGGGGCTTTCATCCGAAAAGGGGGTTATTTTTTAACAAAAATGCTAATTGAGCCAAAGGGGTACCGTGAGTACCATAAACGGTGTAGCAAATGGTGTTGCCTAACACCCGTAACGATGCTGCAATGAGCCAGCACAGTTATGCCACTCTTATTAAGAGTGTTAACGGAGCTGAGAAGGTTGAATGACACCACATGAAGACGATCCAAATGGCTGAGAAGACACCCATAATGCCGTTATGGGGGTTATTTGACACCCATTAATAGTGCTACTTTTGAACCAAAATTACCGCCATTATCGGTATGATTATTTTGTTGTGTGTTGGATATGATGCAGAAAGGTGCGATGTGGTCTGGCAATGGCAAATCTAGACCGTCTGTCACTCTTACTGCACAACCTGGCCGGAATCCTTCGGGTCTGACCGAGCGTATTAACCCGCGCCGTGCCGGGGTGGGGGCGTTTAGACGCCTCCCTAAGGTTTTTCGAGGATAGCGGCGAAAAAACGTCGGCGCGCAGCGCCGCCTTTTTTCAGCGCAGGTATCTGGGCATCAATTACCCACATTGTGTGAAATTTTGAACCTCAGGTCATGTCAGGTCAGGTCACCAGGCCAGGTCACGTGACCCCACCTCCAAAGACGTTTGTGGTCGTACCTAGAGCCCTTCATGGAGTGGGAATCCCGTATGGGAATGGGAACGGGAATGGGTGGGAATGGGGCACACTTTTTGGAAATTAACGGGTTGGAACGGGTATGCGACAGACCATTTTTTTTTCACCACAAAAAGTGAAACATGCTGAAACGGGTGGGAATGGGAGCCCCATCAATTATGAATTCGTATTGGAATGGGTTTGGGTCTGGCTGAAGGGGCTGGAACGGGACGGGGGCTGAACATGTGTCCCATGAAGAGCTCTAGCCGTACCACAGCCACAGCTTTTGGCCGATCGGTTTCAAACTTACAGGATTGCATAAGGTCCTAAGTACCTACAATCCGTAAATCTCGGATTTTTTTTTGTGTCATATATGTTACCAAACCAAAGGTCGAGTCAATTGCGTGACCTCCCCATTATAAGTCAATGGGGAAATATTCAAATGCTTCCTTTTCCGAGGATACGCATGATACCAGTCCAATTCCTCCTGGATAATGTTACCATTGGTCATTATTGATGAACCAGGTACAATTTGTGTGCAGTGACCCCTACAGGGTCGACAGAGGTCATCCGAGGTCACCAACACTTTTTTTGTCAATAACTCTCGACAGAATGAAGATAGAAAAGTGAAACTGACACAAAAATGTTTGTCTCGTCGAGACACGTCTTTCAATATGCAACATGACCTACTTGAGTCACCGCTTGACCTTGACCTGAGTTCAAATTTATAAGTTGACCTAACCTGGTATGCATGAATATGGCTCGAAAACAAACGAGACTAACATGATGGGGTCAAAATTATTACCTTATCTTTATAAGGGAAAAATTCTTTTCGAAAAACAGTTTGACCAAAAAATAGCCTTTTGGCCTTTGGTGACCTCTGGAGCCTTAACTAATGACCTGTCTAAAATTTGAGGACACCAATGGCGATTGCATTTTTAAATAGATTTCGATTGCTTTTTATTTCCTTTTGCTTTTATTTGTTTGCTCCTAGCTATCATAGTTCCCGGGATATTTGGGGGTTTCTGGAGCGAGGTCCTGAAACTGGAAAATATGACACTTGATGACCTCTGGTGACCTCAATACTGCCTTAGCCAAAAAATGACAAATAGTTTCGAAATGATTTTTGACAAGCTATCGAACAGTGGTTTTGGATTCCGTCTGCTCTCCATAGGAGCCGAGTTAGAAGGGGGCGTTTCAGAACTAATCAGATTGTACCATGCCAATGACGTCTCATTGGCAGCATTTGGTAGCAATGTCTTTACCTATGGGCCACTATAGGGATGGCACCCCCTGCTCAGCGCGAAATATATTTTTTGTTTTGCCTAGATTGGTACTTGTGTTGGCCGGTTTGGGGGAGGCCAAAACATAGTTTGGCCTTCGACTTGAGCGTTTGAGGAGACCATGGCATCAGTGCCACCCCCCTGGATCCGCCAGTGCCCCGTATCACGCCTTTGCCAGCACCGGGCCTCTGCCTCGATCGGACCTGACCAAGACCGGGCCCCTACCGGAAAGGGGCCCGTATCAAGAATATGCAAGGACCGGGCCCTGTTGTGACCCGGCCCTGATCCTGACCAGGCCCTCGTCCGGACCGGGCCCCATATCACACGCATTTGCCAGCACCGGGCCCCTACTTTGATCAGGCCTGACCAAGACCGGGCCCCTGCCAGGTATGGGCCAGAATACGGGTCTTTTTGATGCGTGCCCCTCAGAAATTTCGGGGGGGGGGTCAGCTGACCCTTTTGACCCCCCCCCCCTGCGTGCGCTATTGTCTCTGCCGGTCCTAGCACCGCCTCTGGCTGGTCCTGGCGTCGGCTCTTCCGGTCCTGGCATCTCATCTGGACGGTTCTGGCATCTCCTCTGGACGGTCCTAGCACCGCCTCTGGCCGCTGCTGGTGGCGCCTCTGGCGGATGTCAGGTAGCGCGTCGCCGTGCGCCCACCACCGGCACGGCTCGCGTGAAAACCAGTTATCGACCCCGCCCCGCCCGCGACGCACGGCCGCCGGTTAAGGGGCGGCAGGCGGCGTGCAGCGCACTGAAGACGACGTGCTGACCGAGGGTACGCCGCTCGGACCGAGGGTACGCCGCCGCGGTGGCTGACAGGAGCGCACTGTAAAGCCCACGCCTGCACTGAGGAGGCGTCCGGACCGTGTCAGGCTTCGTGAAGCCTCACTACTCCGCGTGGACCGTATCAATTGCCAGGCAGATTATCTGCGGGCGTCTCACCGCAGTGGATCGTGCCGTGTGTTGTCTTCAGTCGGGTGGCGGGCGGCGGCGAGGTGGTACCAGTCGGGAGGCACGCAGCACGCAGGCTCGCAGCAGGTGGCTGGGATGGCCACGCTGCACCCGCCGGACGAGTGGGCGCCGCTGCCGGCCGACGCCACCTACGGCAACGCGCTGCTGCGTCACAGCCGGTACCGCGGCACGGTGCTGACCAACCTGCACCTGGAGTTCGGCTGTCCGCAGCACTGGGCCCAGTTCGCCGGCCGGCCCACGGACGTGCTGGTGGCCAGCTTCCCACAGTCGGGCGGCTCGTGGCTGCAGGAGCTCGTCTGGCGGCTGGTGTCGGGGGAGCCGGCGGGCGCGGGAGCGGCTGGGGTGGTGCCGCAGCAGCACCGGTTCCCGCTGCTGGACGCGCCGCCCGAGAACACGTTCATGGCCACGGTGCCGCTGGAGGAGGTGTCCGACCCCCGGCTGATCCGCACCCACCTGCCACACCACCTGCTGCCGCAGGGCGTGCTCACCAGCAGCGCCAAGCTGCTGTACGTCAGCCGCGACCCGCGCGACGTCTGCGTCTCCTACTTCCACTTCTCGCGGAGGTTCGGGCCGCACATGTACAGCGGCACGTTCGCTGAATTTCGCGACAGCTTCACGTGCGGCGAGGTCACTTACGGCCCGTACCGGGAGCACGTGAAGGGCTACCAGGAGCACGCCGACACGGTACTGTGCGTCACGTACGAGCAGCTGCGCGGGGAGAGGGCGGCCGTGGTGCGGAGGGTGGCCGCCTTCCTTGGGAGGCAGGTCGGTGAGGAGCAGGTCGAGGAGATCGTACGGCAGACCAGCACTGAGGTGATGAGGGCAGACCCCAACTCCAACTACCACCACTGGGAGAAGGCCGGCAGCGAGGACGCCTTCGAGGAAGAGGATGCCGCAGATAACTGGAGGAAGTACTTCACTGCTGAGGAAAGCGATGCGTTTGTAAAGTGGCAAAATGAGTCTGTTTCGCTACCCAGTTAATCATGATTCTGCTGTCAAGTCATTTTGCCATCGGCGGCATATGGTGCTTATTTTCCGATAAGTATATATCTGACGCACATTGTTTTTGAGTAGTTTGCAAGAGACTTCAGGTTAGTTCCAAGAGGCTTACCGTGGAATATTTGTGAAATGTTATTTTGTGGGTGTGCGAGATTAGTTCGTTACCGTCTTAGCACTGCCATTTAGTACACATTTGTTACATATTCACTCAAAACTCGTCTAGCTGTCGATATATTTCAAACACCATTATACCGTCTGTAAGTTCGGAAGGTGCCTTGTTCATTTAACGGTGCACACGTCTTCAAATCAGATAAATGATACTATGTGTCAGAAGTTCTGCATGCGTTACCCCTCCGCCGGGCGTTATGCAGTATTTGCAAACGATATGTTGCTACATGAGCAGATATGGTACATGAGCACCATATCTGCTACATGAGCAGATATGGGGGACTAAAATTCCTATCAACGTTTACAGTGCTCGTCGTTATGTGTTTCCTGTCTTGGACAATAATTCCTTGGACAGCTTGGTGTCTTGGATGTCCTGGAATAATGTATAAAGTTCTCTCTGCCCAAAATAAAAATGTGAAAACAATGTTGCTGTTGATGACGATACCACCTCGCAACAGGGTTTTCTCGACCCTGGAGAAGCACGCTCCGTTGTCAGGAGCCTGGAATGTGGCATCTCTGTCAGGGGCGGATCCAGAAAATATTCAAGGGGGTCATCAATTGCAATGATGTCCCTACCTATACCCAAATCTGAAAACTCAACGGATTTGGTCAACTATATTTTGAGGGTGCCCCTATTTCAGTATTTTATTTTATTTACAAAACGTTGGTTCTAGGTATTTTCAATTTCAGTCGTACCCTTTGTATCTTAAGTGCCGCGAATGGTGCTAAAATATATAATTTGTACAGTCAAGGGCGGCCCCAGACGGAAGATGAACAGGGGGGGGGGGGGACTTGACCAAGAGGGTAGTCGAGATTCGTGACCAGAGGGGGGGGGGTGGTAGCCGTGTTTTAAGAGCAGTAAATCTTATGCATGCGATAGCAGTGTAGCATTGCATTGCTTTGCATAGCATTGCATTGCGATGCTATGTAGCATTGCATTGCGATGTTATGTAGCATTGCATTGCATTGCGATAGCATTGCATTGCGATAGCATTGCATTGCGATAGCATTGCTTTGTGTGTCGTGCGGAAATGTTCTTGAACTAAAAAATAGGCGGCATTTTGCGAAGGGAAGAAAAATTGAAGAAAATTTGTCACAAAAGCTGCCCTGAAGCCTAACTACCTACCAATGGTATTCACGCAAAATTGACACACACACAATGGGGTATGTCAGCAAATTTTCCGCCACCAGGAGCGCTGGGCAGCAATGTGACCCAAGCGGCGATTGCCGCCATTGGCGACAATGTATTAAGTCAGTGTTCGAAGGTGGCTCTAAAAATAGTTACGATCGAAAGTGCTAACGGCTCACGTCTCATGTGTTTCGCTGAAGTTTTCTGAGATGAATGCTGCCACTTTTTATATCAATAATTGGGGTTGCACAAAATCGCGGAAGTCAACCATGCGTGGCGAACCGCCATAAGGGCGAGCGGCCCATCCAGCCTCAGCGGACGATCAACCATATCGACTCGCCGCGGCAGCCGTCGTCGGGGCTGCTGGATGCGGCTCCTGGGCGGGCAATCTTTGTATCCATCGTGGCTTCGGGCCAAACAACAAAATATTGGTGGCAAAACAACAATGGTTGTACGTTTGATTGTTAAACTGATAAACATTCATATATTTAATACACAATATGGAAGAAAGGCTTTCACGGTGCATTAATTGCGATGTCACCACAGATAAAACTTATTGTTTGAAACACTGCTAAAAAAACATACTCACCTTCGATTGAGCAGAAGATCGTATTGTCGATACCCGCTTATGACATCCTGCGGTAGCAGCACAGACCGACATCTTCTCCAGGGGAAAAAATGGGGTCGACTTGCTAAGCGCGGTGGCATATGGTCTAATTTTATTCCCTGTTCACTGCCACTCCTTCAGCTCCTCTTGTTCCTTCTGCACCGCCGGCACCATCGTTCATTCCCATCACCATCACTTGTGTAGCTTGATCGTATGATAAATATGAATAATGACGGTAAACTAAAATACTGCCGTTCACCCGAGCCGCAGCCCTCGCCACCGAAGACGACGGCCGGCCGCGGCGAGAGGACATGGTCGATCGCCCGCTGGGGCCAGACGGGCCGGTCGCCCTTATGACGGCTCGCCACGCATGGTTGACTTTGGGTGATTTGTGCAACCACAATTTTATATATCATCAAAAAATGTCTCAAAAAGCTTCAGCGAACCACATGAGACTTGACCCTTTAGCATTTGTCATCGTAACTAATTTTAGAGCCACCCTCAAACAGTGACTTAATGCATTGTCGCCAATGGCGGTGATCGCCGCTTGGGTCACATTGTACATCAGCGCCATCTACATCTTTGTCAACTGACATACCCCAATGGGGTATGTCAGTTGATAAATTTATTGATTTATTATTATAAAAATAATTGCGCCGCGAACCGGCGCCAAAATTTGAGGTTTTGAGCGAGCTGGAGAACTAATTTTTGCTATTGGATCCAGGATGCAGGGTCAAAACGAGGAAATATTTATAGAGCAAAAGGTAGGGTCAAACGACATGTTGCCCCCCCCCCCCATTTAAGGTCAAAGGTGGGGCCATGGCCCACATTCCCCCCCCCCCCTGCGGTCGCCAGTGTGTACAGTCTATATTAGACCCTTTTGTACTGGAGGTTAGCGCCGAGGAATTTTTTGCTTTATTTTGGGGTCTAGATATCCCCTCCCTCAAAAATTAGAAAGGTTCTGTTCTATATTTATCAGCCCAAGGGCACCAATCCAGCCCCTCAATGAGATTCTTCCACCGCAAAGATAGAAGGAATTTCGCCGCGGTGGCAAAAAAATTATATTTTTATACTTTTTCTCACACAATTCTAACCGCTTGGTTGCCAGAGGCGGCGCCACTGGGGGAACGGACGGGACGCGTCCCGCTCTATCTTCAGATAGCAGAGTACAGTACCCCCTATCCCAACAACCTTTCGCTGGAAGAAATGTGCTCCGTGTATACAATTTCCTTCGTGTCGCCAATGTTTTCCATGTTGAAGCGCAATCAATTTTGGTGACATTGCATACCTACAAATATGACGATCCTGAGACCATGGACTAGGGTACTCTGCTATGCTGAACATTATGAGTTTGCAATATCTAACATGTGGACGGTGTGTATACAGTGTGTTTGACCGATAATAGTCGCAATCTAAGGCTTTGCATCGAAAGTATGGCCCAAAAAATGAAATACCTTAATTTTCACCTTTGACCTTTGACTGTGACCTGACATGTGACTTTATTAAACAAAAACAAAAAAAATCGCGTATGCTTTCGATGCGTCTGATTGAGAGCTTTCGATTGCCTCCTTGCACACGTCTCGCTCTGCGGCTATTGGTTCGGAAGATAACGAGGAGCAGAATCTGCCCCCCCCCCCCCCAGCGGAGCGTGTTCGGCGGAATACCCCAGCGGGGCGCCGGTTAATGAAGCACTAATACTGAATGTTTCGAGGCCCTAAAACAATAATCTTCAATCATGCCAGGCATCAGCATCACTTGTCATTCAGTAGCCGTGTTCAATAAAACATGTGTACGGTGTGTACGGTGTGTTTCATTATATTATCGCACAAAGTGCTCTCAAAAGTATAATGCATCTCCTGCATAAGAAAAAGTGAAATTGTAAGCAAATATCAAGGTCAAAGTCAGGTCACAAAAGGTAACTATTAGCAAGAGGTCTACGAAAGCCATGCGACACAAGTTTTATGGGTCATTTTACACGTATAATTATTAATTATATAGTGGCAGCCATTTCCACAACCTGACCCCATATAATGGTCCTCAGGTCAAGATCAGGTCACATGAGGTCAAAATTTGAAATTGATTAATATAAATAAAAAAGGCATGTTTCCAGACTAGTTTGGTCCCCGAAATACAGCGGCGGCATATATTTGTCCGTATCTGGTCAATAAAAGACAACAAACGTAACTTAAAAAATGACTGTCATGAGTTACTTATACTTAGGGAGCTATAAGTCAGTCAAAAATAAAGATATTGATTTGAAATTTGGTTTGGGTATCGTCCATACTTATTTCTCCCATATCTATTCCGTTTTTGTTTAATATCTCCAAATGTTTTAATTTTGTGGACATTTTTCCGAGAAAAAAAATAAGTTTGTTTATTTTGGGGGATCAAAAAGCCAAAATTATGCACATCCAAGATAGCCATTGCTAAGAGACCATCATTTCCGTTCTTTTGACATTTTGTATTTGATATTTGCATTAAAACTATATTTTCTACGATGAAAAAGTGGACCCGTCCCCCCCCCCATCAAAAATTGGTGGCACCGCCCCTGTTAGTTGCAGTTGCCAGTTTAAGATACGTTTCATGGATTTCCAGCCATGAATCACATTATAAAACAGCCTAAACGGCGGGCAGTATTGGGTTCGTTAAAACGATAGTCAACCAACATCGTGACATCGAGGATTTATCAGAACGAACGTATGCCATATGCGCCACGAAGCGGCGCGTTTTTTGTCTCTTAATTCTGCAACACTTCGCATAAAATAGGTAGGTTTTCAGCAATTGGATAGGGCACCAGGGCATTGGTGCCCCCTTCCCCTCCTGGATTTAAGGGGCCTGGTGCCCCCCCCCCCTGTTCTATGGAACAGGGGGGCTGCCTATGGAAGCGGATCCCGACTCCCGAGGGGCCCTGAGGGCCCCTCCGAGTCCAATACGTTGTTGCCTCTGGTATAAAGGCACGTTGGTGCCCCTTCACAGCCCAAGGGACTGGAGGCATGAAGGGGCACTTTTCTCTCATAATTTAGCAATTATAATTTAGCATTATTTCTCGATTTTTTTTTCCATCTACCAATGCTTGTGATTTGATGGAAGCAGCAGGCCATTGTTTTCCTTCTCCTGGATTCAAGGAGGCACGGTGCCCCGATGCCTCCCTCGCCCCACAGTGTCACGTACCGTCCCGATGGTGCCGCTGGTACCCCGGCGCGGTGGTGCCGCTGGTGCACTGGAGCGATGGTGCCCCTGGTACCCCGGCGCGGTGGTGCCCCTGGTAGGTATGTGCATACATCAACTATATACCAAGAGAGACATTTTGTAATATTTTTTACTATCGTTATCACGAAAATCAACATTGTTGTTTAAAAAAAATGTAATTGCGCTGGTGCTCCTGATATGCCGGGGGTGTCCCTGCTATGCCGTTGGTGTTACTGGGCCCAAGGGAGAGGGGGTCATGACCCCCGTGACCCCCCCCCCCTGGATCCGCCACTGATATCTGTACAGAGTCCGCCGGTGTCGGGTGCTGGGGCGTGGCTCGTCTCGCGCCGACCCCGCCTGTCAGCCCACGGCCCCGTGACCCCGCCTGGCAGCCCACGGCCCCGTGACCCCGGTGTGTCAGCCCACGGCTCCGTGACCCCGCCTGTCAGCCCACGGCCCCGTGACCCCGCCTGTCAGCCCACGGCTCCGTGACCCCGCCTGTCAGCCCACGGCCCCGTGACCCCGCCTGTCAGCCCACGGCCCCGTGACCCCGCCTGTCAGCCCATGACCCCGTGACCCCGCCTGTCAGCTCACGGCTCCGTGACCCCGCCTGGCAGCCCACGGCCCCGTGACCCCGCCTGTCAGCCCACAGCTCCGTGACCCCGCCTGGCAGCCCACGGCCCCGTGACCCTGGTGTGGCAGCCCACGGCCCCGTGACCCCGGTGTGTCAGCCCACGGCTCCGTGACCCCGCCTGTCAGCCCACGGCTCCGTGACCCCGGTGTGGCAGCCCACGGCTCTGTGACCCCGGTGTGGCAGCCCACGGCTCCGTGAGCCCGGTGTGGCAGGCCACGGCTCCGTGACCCCGGTGTGGCAGCCCACGGCTCCGTGACCCCGGTGTGGCAGCCCACGGCTCCGTGACCCCGGTGTGGCAGCCCACGGCTCCGTGACCCCGGTGTGGCATCCCACGGCTCCGTGACCCCGGTGTGGCAGCCCACGGCTGTGACCCCGGTGTGGCAGCCCACGGCTCCGTGACCCCGGTGTGGCAGCCCACGGCCCCGTGACCCCGGTGTGGCAGCCCACGGCTCCGTGACCCCGCCTGTCAGCCCACGGCTCCGTGACCCCGGTGTGGCAGCCCACGGCTCCGTGACCCCGCATGTCAGCCCACGGCTCCGTGACCCCGGTGTGGCAGCCCACGGCTCCGTGACCCCGATGTGGCAGCCCACGGCTCTGTGACCCCGGTGTGGCAGCCCACGGCTCCGTGACCCCGGTGTGGCAGCCCACGGCCCCGTGACCCCGGTGTGGCAGCCCACGGCTCCGTGACCCCGGTGTGGCAGCCCACGGCCCCGTGAGCCCGGTGTGGCAGCCCACGGCTCCGTGACACCGGTGTGGCAGCCCACGGCTCCGTGACCCCGGTGTGGCAGCCCACGGCCCCGTGAGTCCGGTGTGGCAGCCCACGGCTCCGTGACCCCGGTGTGGCAGCCCACGGCTCCGTGACCCCGGTGTGGCAGCCCACGGCTCCGTGACCCCGGTGTGGCAGCCCACGGCTCTGTGACCCCGGTGTGGCAGCCCACGGCTCCGTGAGCCCGGTGTGGCAGCCCAGACCGCCGCGCGGCGCCGACGGTGGCTGCAGCAGCTCCTCGTCAATCAGTCAGAGACGCCGGCTGCCTCACCGGGGGCGTGGCTCGACTCAGGGGCGTGGCTCGACTGAAACTGAGAGTGCTTCTTCTATGTAATCTGCAACTCAGCACTCTATGTAATCTGCAACTCAGCACTCTATGTAATCTGCAACTCAGCACTCTATGTAATCTGCAACTCAGCACTCTATGTAATCTGCAACTCAGCACTCTATGTAATCTGCAACTCAGCACTCTATGTAATCTGCAACTTAGCACTCTATGTAATCTGCAAGTCAGCACTCTATGTAATCTGTAACTTAGCACTCTATGTAATCTGCAAGTCAGCACTCTATGTAATCTGCAACTCAGCACTCTATGTAATCTGCAACTCAGCACTCTATGTAATCTGCAACTCAGCACTCTATGTAATCTGCAACTCAGCACACTATGTAATCTGCAACTCAGCACTCTATGTAATCTGCAACTCAGCACTCTATGTAATCTGCAACTCAGCACTCTGGCATCTTTAACTGTAGAACGGTTGATGTAGTATCGCTTAAATTCCTGAATCAATTTAACACGCGCCCTGAAGGGGAGGGTGGGGGGGGGGGGGGCGAAAACCGCCCACCCTAAGGTTTTTCGAGGATAACGGAAAAACGGCGGCGCTTGCATACGTTCGGAAATCAACTACCCAGATTATATGCAATTCTTGACTTTGAGTCATCTACGGCCTTTTCCATTAAACTTACGTAAAGGAAAAAAGTACGATTCCTCTTAGAATCGTAACTATTCTAAGACATCATGTTTCACCAAGATCCTGAAAATAAAAAGAACAGTGATGAATTTACGCCGCTGCCTGAAGCCGGTCCAAGGGAGTCCTGTTTCATACAAAATAAGATTTAAGAAAATGTAGTCTGGTTATCACGCCGCATCCGCGAAATATATGTTAAAATTATAAACTAGCAGGGAAAAATCTACGAATGGTAGGTAGTGTTGCTTTGATTTTGAGGGCGACATTTGGTAAGCATCGGATTTCTATAGTATTGCTGACAAGGAGCGCGGATAAATGGAGTTTGTCGAGGACGAAGAGGTTCTCCAACTGGAAAACCGTCGCCGAAGACGCCCAAAGACGTTCCGTCCCAGAATAAGCAATAATTCAACATGGAGTGCCCTGTGCCGGATTCATTCAGGTAAATATAACGTCCGTGAAGTTAGCGACTAATTCAGCGATGGATTCGGCACAGATTCAGATTTGCCCCAAACTTCAGCCCACAGTCAATTCTGACACGCTGATCACGAATATGACCTTCATTTTGCTGTTCAAGGTCACCTTCAAGGTCAAAGGACGGGGTACCGCATAATGTCCCGAATGTATTGCCGGGTCGTTACCAAAGTGGTCCTAGTTGATAGACAGGCTCCATATCTAACGTCCGTCACCGTAATTCAGGGGCTCCGCCACGCCTTTGAAATGGGGGGAGGCGGGGGGTCAAGGGAAGCTGAGTGGTCGGCGCCAGCGAAAAGTTGCTGACTGGGGAGGGGGGGGGTCAACCAAAAAGTTGTTGACCGGGGGGGGGGGGGGGGGGGTGTCAGCGAAAGCTTGTTCAACAGGGGAGTGTATGTACCTATCAAACAATGATTGCAACTGAACACTGATTTATAGTTGTTTGTGTCAGGGAAAATTGGGGGGAAATCCCCTCTGGCCCAAGAATGAGGGAAACTTCCCCCCGTCCCCAATGGCGGAGTCCCTGGCATAACTTACTTAGATAATTCGAATATATAGCACCTACACCACACTAAAACAGTTCAAACCTCAAGCTCAATCTTGTAAATTGTTTACAAAATAACCGCGGATCACCGATAGAGATGCACAAATGTCTCCCAAAACAGGAACCGGCACCGCCACCGTCACCGCTCATTAATGAGTTGGCACCGGCACCAAGCCCGGCCACATGTGGCAGCACCTGCCAGGCCCGGCAGCCAGCAATATGCGTGGCTTGACTTCATTATACATTAACCCTATTACTGTTCCCGGCCCCCGGGAACTAATTCCCGGCGCGGGGGAAGGGGGGGGGGAGATTCTCCCCCCCCCCCCCCCCGGTGGTTTTTCACTTGCCGCTTCTAAACCGTTAGGCCTAGCTTCTTGAAACTTTGTTACTTTTCCTCAAATTAAATTGTGCGTGTTGTCTCAAAATTTTGACAAATCAGCACAGCAGAGGCGGTGCCAGGCTCCTGTTTTGGGGAGGGTGCTACGAATGCGGCTGTGCGTCGCATACTTCCTTCGTAGTTTGCGGTGCAATATATGCGGCAGAAATATTTGCAATGCAATATGCATCATCATAAATGCTGGGCAGAGGCGTCGCTACCTTCTAAAAAGTGTGTGTGTGTGTGTGGGGGGGGGGGTCCACTACCAGGGGTCGCCATACCCAGAGGAGGGGGCGCCCGGCCTAGAGGGGCGCAAATCCCACGAACTTCCTGGATTTCACTTGCTTAATTTTCCGGCCCCTCTTTCACATAAAATGGGCAATTGAACTTACTACCAATCCTTCCATATTGGGAGGAGGGTTTTATGCCAGAAAAAAAGTTTCAAAGCGTCGCGAAACAGCGTTATTGCTGATGGGAAGACATTTGCAATGCCCGGTCAATAGTGGTCAAACATGCATCGACGAATTATAATTACATATAGACGAATTATATCGACGAATCAAGACATAAATGTCGAATATAAATATCGACGTTACGCAGCGGGCAATTCATTTTTGTGTTGGTTTTAAATCGAACAAATACAGCTTTGACAACTTCAAACATACACCTGCACAGCGGCACGCTCATGCATGGACTGCGCATTACACATCAACATGGGACATATTCCTGACTAATGAGCCACTAGTTTAATTAACCCGCGCCCCGCTGGGAGGAGGGGGGTAAACTGTACACCCCGGAATTTCTCAATAGCTTGAAAACTATGAGTAGAAAATCACGTTTTGATGCAAATTGCAAAAAAACGTCAAAAGAACGGAAATCACATTCTCTTAAAATTGGATATCTCGGATTTGCGAAATTTTGGGTTTTTGACCCCCATTTTTTTTCTTCTCCACAATTAAAAAAAAAGAAGATATTCAACAAACCGAAATATATGTTAGCGAACCAACAATGGATGATACCGAAACCAAATTACAACGTAATATCTTTATTTTTTACTAACTTATGGCTCCCTAAGTATAAGTAACTCATGGCGACATTTTTCAAGTTACATTTGTGGGGTTTTTTATTGACCAGATATAGACAAATAAATACCACGGCTGTATTTCTGAGACAAAGCTGGTCTGAAACATGCCTTTTTGTATCTATATTAATACATTTCAAATTTTGTCCTTGGTGTGACCTGACCTTGACCTGAGGGCCATTATATGGCGTCAGGTTGTAAAAATGACTGCTACTATCGAATTATACGTGTAAAATAACCCATACAACATGTCTCGCATGGCTTTCGTAGACCTGTGACATTTTGTGACCTGACATTGACCTTGACCTTTGCTTACAAGTTCACTTTCGCTTACACGGGAGATGCATGATACCTTTGAGAGCACCTTGTGCGATAACAGTCGCAATTTAAGGCTTTGGATGTAAAGTATGGCCCCAAAACTAAAATTCCTCAATTTTTACCTTTGACCTGACACGTGACCTTGTTTTAAGAATTTCGGGTATGCAATATATTCGTCTCCCTGAGAGCTTTCTTCGTTAACCCCCCTCCCCCAGCAGGGCGCGTTCGGCTGTCGACCCCAGCGCGGCTTGGGTTAACCCGCCATTGACTGGGGGGGAGTGTAATGCTCCCTGATTAATTTTCGTAATATCTCGAAGACCAATAGCGCTATCAACGTGAAACTGCGGGTACCTTCTTATCAATCACGTTTTCGTCTTCTGTGAAAAAAATAAAGCAATTTCGTCGAATTTTTCTCTCTCGAATTATAGCGAATTTAGTGGCGAAATTTACACACGAGTTTTACACCCAAATCAGCTATAATGTAAAGTAAACAGGGATGATCAATAAGATGGCAGTAATGTTTATTTTATACATATATAAAAGGCGAGACAATAAGGAATTAGATTTCACCGTTACGGCATCGTCAGATTCTGAATCTGACGATGCCATAACGGTGAAAGCTAATTCCTTATTGTCTCGCCTTTTATATATAAAATAAACATTACTGCCATGTTATTGATCATCCCTGTTTACTTATTCTCATTCATCATAGCAAAAATAACCATCGAACACATTACAAATGTAACAGACCGTACAAATGCCATATTTTGAGCAAAATGCAATCCAAAAACGTCCAAATATAGCAAATGGCAAGGGCTACAACATGGCTATCTCGGATTTGTGAAAACTATGATTTTTGACACTAAAAAAATTAGAAGAAAAAAGTGCTTTGGGGGAAGGGAAATGCCCACAAAATCACATTTTTCAAAGATATTCAACAAAGCGGAATATATCTCAGAGAACCACATATGGGAAACTACCATGCCAAATGTCAGAATGATATCGCTATTTTTGACTGACTTATAGCATCTAAAGTATGGGTATCTCATGACGTCATATTGATAAATTGCGTGTTTTTGCTTTTATGGACCGGATACAGACAAATGCATGGTACCACTGTATTTCTGAGCCAAACTGTTCTAGAAACATGCCTTTTGAATTTAGATTTATCAATTTAAATGTTTGACCTTCATCGACCTGAACTTTAGCTGCACTTGACATTAGCTTTACGTAAATGAAGTCAGGTGGTAAAATGACTATCGCTATCGAATTATACGTGGCAAATAACCCATAAAACATGTGTTGCATGACTTTCGTAAATATTTTGAGCATAGTGACCTTTTGTGACCTGACCTTGACCTGGACCTTGCCCTACAATCTCACTTTAGCTCATGCGGGATGTTTATCATACCTTTGGCAGCACTTTGGGTAATCATGGTCGTAATCGAAATATTTGGATAGAAAATATTGTCCATAAACTCAAATACGGCGATTTTGATCTTTGACCTGACCGTGACCTGACATTTGACTGCACTTTGCAATTTTAGAGCATGATTTAGATTTTGTTCATTGAGCGCTTTCGAATTCCGCCTTGCGCGTCTCGCTGCGAGCATTGGTTTCGTTAGATAACCAGGGACGGGGGGGGGAGGCGTTTAACGCCCCCCCCTCCCGTCAATGGCGTTCGGCTAAGACCCCAGTCAATGCCGGGTAACGGTTCATATCGACTACCACTCGATGCGTTTCACTCCACATATTCACAGCACTGAAGGTATGGGTAATAAAACAAATTCACAACGAAGAACATAATTAAAGGAAAGCTTATTAAGGAAGGAAGGGAAACAGATCAGCCAATAACTTGCAAACGGTAAATCGCACAGACATAAGCATGGTACCGATCGCTTCGGTACATCATGACAGGTACAGTGGTGAATAATCAAAGGGACCGGCCCAGGCGCACAACCAGAAAGCACATTTCGGGAGAAGGGACGCTGCTGTTGGGATCGTCATTAGTTCGGAAGATAACCAGGAGGGCCCCCCGTCAATGGCGTTCGGCTGAGACCCCAGTCAATGCCCGGTTAACGGCATTGACTGGGGTCAGTCAATGTTAACGGCATTGACTGGGGTCAGTCAATGTTAACGGCATTGACTGGGATCGGAGCGCATTGTCATCTCCAGTCCAAAAGGGTCCTCATTTCCGATACAAAGGGGTACACGACTTGAGGGGCGACACCTTCACACGCAGCCCCCCCCCCCCCCCCGCGAGGCATGCAGGGGCGCCGACTGCACAGTCACACCGCATTATGCCGCCCCCGGAAGGTATCTCGTCGCCCTCGAAAGGCATCATGCCGCCCTCGAAAGACATCTTGCCGCCCTCGAAAGGCACCATGCCGTCCTTGGAAGTTGGAAGGCATCTTAACGCCCCCATATCGCATTATGCCGCCCTCAGAAGACGTCTTGCCGCCCACAGAAGACGTCTTGCCGCCCTCGGAAGGCATCATGCTGCCCTCGGGAAACATCTTGCCGCCCTCGGAAAGCATTTTGCCGCCCTCAGAGCGCATTATGCCGCCCTCAGAAGACGTCTTGCCGCCCTCGGAAGGCATTCTGCCGCCATCAGAGTGCATTATGCCGCCCTCGGAACATATTGCCGCCCTCGGAAGGCATTTTGCCGCCCTCAGAGCGCATTATGCCGCCCTCAGAAGACGTGTTGCCGCCCTAGGAGTGCATTATGCCCCCTTGGAAAGTACCATGTCGCCCTCGGAAGACATATTGCCGCCCTCAGAGCGCATTATTCCGCCCTCGGAAGGCATTTTGCCGCCCTCAGAGCGCATTATGCCGCCCTTAGAAGGCACCATGACACCCTCGGAAGACATCTTGCCGCCCTAGGAAGGCAACTTGCCGCCCTCAGAGCGCTTTATGCCGCCCTCGGAAGGCATCTTGCCGCCATCGCACCTGTTATGAAGGGGGCGCCATATTTTGGGAGAGGGGCGCACTTGAGCTTGGGCCCTCATTGGCATAGGGACGCACACACATATGCTGGCGGCAGTGGCGTGCGAAGAAATTCACAAAGGACCAGGTCATTGCCTTGAGGGACGCCACCCGATCGACATGGGCGCCACCAATATTAACGAAAATTGTGCAAACCTCTCCTTCCGCACCGTGCGCAAGGAGAGGCGCCCCCCCCCCCCCCTCCCCCGCGTCACTAGCCGGAGGGGGGTGGTCGCTGACCGGAGGGGCGCCGTCATTGGCCGGAGGGGCGCCATCACTGGCCGGAGGGGCGCCGTCACTAGCCGGAGGGGCGCCGTCACTGGCCGGAGGGGCGCCGTCACTGGCTCGAGAGGCGCCGTCACGGACCGGAGAGGCAGTCACTAGTCGGAGGGGCGCCATAACTCGCCGGAGGGGCGCGGTCACTGGCGGGAGAGGCGCCGTCACTGTCCGGAGGGGCGTCGTCACTGGTCGGAGGGGCGCCGTCACTCGCAGGAGGGGCATGGTCACTGGCCGGAGGGGCGCCGTCACTGGCCGAAGGGGCGTCTTTACTGGTCGGAGGGGCGCCGTCACTGATCGGAGGGGCGCCGTCGTTGGTCGGAGGGGTGCTGTCACGGGCCGCAGAGACGCCGTCTACGGCAGGGGGCGCCGTCACTGGCCACAAGAACGCCGTCACTGGCCGGGAGAGCGGCCTCACCGGTCGGAGTGGCGCCGTCACTGGCCGGAGGGGCGCCGTCACTGATCGGAGGGGCGGAAGCTTTGCATGGGCGCCTCGCCAAAAGATCAGGTAATGCCCTAAATCACCGTATACTCGGTACACCACTGGCTGGTGGGCATTTTTAGTATTTTTTTTCTCCTTGGTTTTAGTTTTAGTTTTTGGAGAGTTCGCTTTGAAGCTCCACATATATATTAAGTCTTAGTCTAAAGTACTGCCGTCTTTTGCATAACGCGTTTTTAGTGCCCCAAGGTTATCCATGGCCCCGATGACGATGGTATCGGTGGCGGGGTTGTAATCTGAATACGCAAAAACCTTTTGGGAGGTTTTCAAAAGTTTGTGGTTCAATTTTTGGAAAAGTGTCAGTTTTCCTTCCCTGAATCACTGCAGAACTTTCGGATGTTGGGAATTTGGAGGTCCCGCCCTACGTTTTTTTTTAACAATTTGGGTCGCATCACTGTTACGTTCCGGCCATTGTTCGGAAAGTCAAGTCTCAGTCTATTTGTGTTATGCTCGTCAGCCATTTGCACCCGCAGACTAAAACAAAAACAAATATTTACAGTCAAAGTTTTCACGGGACAAAACTTCCAAGTTCATAAAAATGGAGAAACGGACCACTTTTCTGACACTGCAGTAACGTATATTGCAGTCTCGTATTTCCTTGTAGCATGTTGTGTCGGCATGGTGCCAGGCGCCTATTACTCAAGGCGCCGATTACTTCCTGATTGCTATTGATGCTGTAATTACTCAAGTCATTGGTGAAAACGAACATTCATGAGCATATCAACATGCTATTGATACGCGGCTTAAACAAAAACACATAATTTATAACATTGGTAAGAGGCGGAGAGTACTCGCGAATCAAGTGCCTATTTTGCAGGAAAGTGAATATAATTAAAATATTTTTTGTTTATAAAAAAGCTCCACATACGAGATATAAAGTGTACTCCAAGCTCGAGCATTGCCAGGCATCCCGCCTTATAATAGTCTGATTAATGGTATAACCCGCCTAATTGTGATCAGCACAGGAGAGGTGTTTCAGTGATGCACCGCACGATCTACGTCCGACACAATACAGGGCTATCAGGGATTAACATATCAGGGATTGACGTACATTCAAATACATCCTTTTAATTAAAATTATTTCATCCAGTGAAAATATTCCCTACATTTTGTTAACATTGGAGTCAGGAACTTGCATTGCAATTTGCAGGTATGCTCTAGATGTTACTGCTCTTGCATTTTAACCCTCGCCCTACGGGAGCTTTTTTCGCCTTCGCCCTACGGGGGGGGGGGGGGGGGGGCTGTCGCCCCCCTGTTAACTTCCTAACCAAGCAACTTAGAGCAATGCGGTAAGAACCAGCATGTTGCCTGTCATGAGAGGAATCTAACAGTATGCGATTTTTAGGTTTCAGGTCAACGGGTCATCTTCCAGGTAAAGTGAATGGCCTCGGATCGACCACGTCCAGAACAGCGATTTTGCTCTGTCAGAAAACCTCAAAATTAGAAATTGATAAATGTAAATAAAAAGGCATGTTCCTAGACCAGTTTTGTATCAGAAATACAGAAAAGGTAATTATTTGTTCGTATCTTGTAAAAAAAGTCCAATAGTTATTTTAAGAAATTACGTCATGAGTTTCTTACACTTAGGGAGCCATCACCCAGTCAAAAATAGAGATATTGCTTTGAAATTTTGTTTGGGTATTGTCCATACTCAGTTCTCTCACATATATTCCGGTTTTTCTAACATCTTTGCAAATTTTGACTTTGTAGTGATCCCCCCCCAAAAAGAGTTTTTTATATTTATTTTAGGGGTCAAAAACTCAAAATTTTGGAAATCCGAGATAGCCATTTTAAAGAGAATGCCATTTTTTTTCTTCGCTGAATTGCGTTTGCAATTTGCTTCAAAACTCTGTGTTCTACGATTTTTCAAACATTTATCGTTTTTTCACCAACATGTCATCAAAACATAATTATCTCCCAAACTACTTAACTAATTTCAATGAAATGTTTACAGCGTACGTATAGCTGTTGTACACTCAGCTACTGAAAATTTCAGCAAGATACGCCGCATGTGTAAAAAGTTATTCAAGAGAAACCTCAGGGGGGGTCAGCCTCCCCGTAGGGCGA
This sequence comes from Chirona hameri, assembly GCA_036785665.1. Taxonomy (NCBI): domain Eukaryota; kingdom Metazoa; phylum Arthropoda; class Thecostraca; order Balanomorpha; family Balanidae; genus Chirona; species Chirona hameri. The sequence continues at coordinate 42,349 of JAXIVJ010005022.1, forward strand.
GGGTTAATGGGCCGTAGTCCGGCCATTTGCGATATCATAGTAACGTTCAACGTCCAATGAACAACGTCCAATGCTTTGATACCATTTACCATTCGCTGCTGTAATTTTCGCCGCTGAAATAGAATGGAGCCGTTGCATGGTATGGCCCGCTAAACCGAAAACCAAGACTCGAAACCATGTAGTTCACCCACTCGCATGGTAATTCCGACCACATTTACGTCCGGTAAAATACTGTATGGATGCGAACCAAAACAACAAGCCCTCATGAAGGCACGTATTCACGCACGCCCTCAATATTCCCTATCTTCGATAGTCACAAAAGCGGATAAAAACCACTTAAACGTTGCAGCAATCACCTATCTAAATCGATAAGCGCCATACTATATCGATCGATAAGCGTCATACACTATATACTTATCTAGATCGATAAGTGCCATATAATATACCTATGTCGATCGATAAGCGTCATACACTATATACCTATCTAAATCGATAAGCGCCATACTATGTCGATCGATAAGCGTCATACACTATAGACCTATCTAAATCGATAAGCGCCATACTATGTCGATCGATAAGCGGCATACACTATATACTTATCTAAATCGATAAGCGCCATAGAGACCGATACGCTGCAGCGTTTATGATGATTAGATTTCTGCCGAGGCTCCTGTGTAACACGTCTGTAGCCAGGGTTATGTGCCTCTATCTACCAAATCCAGGGTTATGTGCCTCTACTGCCAAAGCCAGGGTTATGTGCCTCTATCTACCAAAGCCAGGGTTATGTGCCTCTATCTACCAAATCCAGGGTTATGTGCCTCTATCTACCAAAGCCAGGGTTATGTGCCTCTATCTACCAAAGCCAGGGTTATGTGCCTCTATCTACCAAAGCCGTCGATGGCTTGGTGCAGGTTACAGCTGAATCGAGTGTCGTAGGGCCAAACATCAAACAGGTGAATTGATATTGTATCGCTTTATATTTCACGTGGGTGATACGGTTATGTTTCACACACAAACACGTTTTCGCCCTGAAATATGCATGCAAGATTGAGCATTGTTTTCGATTTAACACCAAAATTAGCGAGTACAGAAGAAAACATCGGCTGCATCCTGTAATTCGATCATTCAATAATATTCAAGTTAACATTTTAATCACACGTATTATAATACCTCAATAGTTGCAACGAGTACATACTCCAATACATAAGCGTGTATACTTTGCATATACATACTCTGAGTTAGGACAACATGACTTATAATCCGACACTAACCACCCCCCATTCCGGAGTATAATCACAGTCAGCGCCTGTCCCTTTACGATGACCACCGGCAGCAAGGCTAAACAAATCAGACGCTGCACTTGACAGTTGACACGCGTCTTTACCGGACTGCCATGGGTCGGGTCGGACCGATTCAACAGGGTATTCCGTGCATGCGGAAGTACTTCTGATTGCCAGTAGCTCGTGCCAGGACGGGCAGAGAGCGGCCGGCTGGCGAGCGGCGGCGGCGGCGGCGGCGGCGGCGGCGGCGGCGGCAGAGATGGGGTATGTTGGCTGGCGTGGGAGGCAGCGTCACGGTAGGCTGGCTGGCTGGCTGGCTGGCTGGCTGGCTGGTTGGTTGGTTGGTTGGTTGGTTGGTTGGTTGGTTGGTTGGTTGGTTGGCTGGCTGGCTGGCTGGCTGGCTGGCTGGCTGGCTGGCTGGCTGGCTGGCTGGCTTGCGGCGGGCAGCAGGGCTGGAGCTCTCCTCACCTCAGTCGGCCGGCCGGTCAAGTCAGCAGGGCCAGAGCTCTCCTCACCTCAGTCGGCCGGCCGGTCAAGTCAGCAGGGCCGGAGCTCTCCTCACCTCAGTCGGCCGGCCGGTCAAGTCAGCAGGGTCAGAGCTCTCCTCACCTCAGTCGGTCGGCCGGTCAAGTCAGCAGGGCCGGAGCTCTCCTCACCTCAGTCGGCCGGCCGGCGCTCTGCCGTCACTCTGAGCCAGCTGCCCGTCAACGGAGCCGTGAGCCGGCCGAGTCTGAGCACGTCCCCGTCAGCCGTCTTGTACAGGTCACAGGCCGCCTGCAACAGGGGCGCCGTCAGCCCGCCGGCCGACCGGCCCGCTCTAATCCTGTCTCCACCCCGCCCCGCCCTCTGTCCTGCATGTGACCTCTGCCCCCCCCCCCCTGCAGCCCCCTGCGCCCGTCCATATGTCCCTCCCGCGTCACTTGGCCACTGGCGCCGCCAGAATCGGCCGACGTGCAGTGCCCACTCTGCCAAGATACGGGCCAAAATACAGCCGCATTACGGCAGTGACTCAGAACGGCCGCCGCCGAGAGCAGCGAGACCACAGCAGTGCAATCATGCCAGGAACTGTATCAGTAGCGAAGCCAATACAGACGCCAATGGCACACAACTACACGATAAATGGCAAACAAAGGAATGTCCATCAACTAGAATCGCTAATAACCTCAGCAAGTGCATCCTTGGATATACCATAGCATTCCAAACGCTGGCGCGTCGCTGGCGCGTCGCTGGCGCGTGCGGCAAGTTAGTGATCACATTGCAGCCGAGGCCCACAGAGTGTCCGTGGTGACGGTGGTTGGCCATGTGGAAAGTGCTGTGCTGTCTACCAGGCCAACTACGACAATCAGGTCCGAAACTGTACCAACACCATCAT
>JAXIVJ010005022.1:50000-77482 GCA_036785665.1 Chirona hameri
GACGCAGACCTCAGCTAAAGGAGCCCGGTTCAGACGCAGACCCCGGTTACAGGAGCCCGGTTCAGACGCAGACCCCGGTTAAAGGAGCCCGGTTCAGACGCAGACCCCGGGTTCAGGAGCCCGGTTCAGACGCAGACCCCGGGTTCAGGAGCCCGGTTCAGACGCAGACCCCGGTTAAAGGAGCCCGGTTCAGACGCAGACCCCGGGTTCAGGAGCCCGGTTCAGACGCAGACCCCGGGTTCAGGAGCCCGGTTCAGACGCAGACCCCGGTTACAGGAGCCCGGTTCAGACGCAGACCCCGGTTAAAGGAGCCCGGTTCAGACGCAGACCCCGGGTTCAGGAGCCCGGTTCAGACGCAGATCCCGGTTAAAGGAGCCCGGTTCAGACGCAGACCCCGGTTAAAGGAGCCCGGTTCAGACGCAGACCCCGGTTACAGGAGCCCGGTTCAGACGCAGACCCCGGTTAAAGGAGCCCGGTTCAGACGCAGACCCCAGGTTCAGGAGCCCGGTTCAGACGCAGACCCCGGGTTCAGGAGCCCGGTTCAGACGCAGACCCCGGTTAAAGGAGCCCGGTTCAGACGCAGACCCCGGGTTCAAGAGCCCGGTTCAGACGCAGACCCCGGTTAAAGGAGCCCGGTTCAGACGCAGACCCCGGGTTCAGGAGCCCGGTTCAGACGCAGACCCCGGTTACAGGAGCCCGGTTCAGACGCAGACCCCGGGTTCAGGAGCCCGGTTTAGACGCAGACCCCGGTTTCAGGAGCCCGGTGCAGACGTAGAGCCGACATGGGCCTACTATTCCCTCCACAGGGGAGGCCTCCCAAATAATCTTGGCGAGATTTGTTTTAAATCCCTGTCCAAGTTCATGCAGCAGCTCAGACGGCGGAGCATTGCCAGCGTCTGTTACCGGTACCGGAGGCGGGTCACGTGATCGTCCCCACCCGGCTGGTATTCAACCGGCGGCGGGTCACGTGATCGTCCCCAACCGGCTGATATTCAACCGGCGGCGGGTCACGTGATCGTCCCCACCCGGCTGGTATTCAACCGGCAGCGGGTCACGCGATCGTCCCACCCGGCTGGTATTCAACCGGCAGCGGGTCACGCGATCGTCCCACCCGGCTGGTATTCAACCGGCGGCGGGTCACGTGATCGTCCCCACCCGGCTGGTATTCAACCGGCAGCGGGTCACGTGATCGTCCCACCCGGCTGGTATTCAACCGGCGGCGGGTCACGTGATCGTCCCCAACCGGCTGGTATTCAACCGGCGGCGGGTCACGTGATCGTCCCCAACCGGCTGATATTCAACCGACGGCGGGTCACGTGATCGTCCCCACCCGGCTGGCCGCTGTTTTGAAGGCAAACACGACTAATTAAATACTGCCCGCTGTGCGAGATAAAGGCCCCCGGCCCGCAGTGGTTTGATGGGGATGTTTTCGCGTCTGGCCGGGGCCGAGCAGGCGAGGAGTGGGGAGTGGGGAGCGGGAAGCGGGGAGCCGGGAGCGGGGGAGCAGGAGCGGGGAGAGCCGGGAGCGGGCCGCTCTCGGCCGACTGGAGAGCGACCCAGCACCAGCCACTGGTGCCAGCGGGGATCTGCTGACATAAGGCGTCAGCCCATTATGATCGGGATCAATACCGGCACATTACACCAGGGGCGTGACCTAATTCGGGACCCTGCACGGACAGACTGGGCAGCAGCCATCCGTTCAGCTAGACAGACAGACATACAGACAGATAGACGGACAGACTGGGCAGCAGCCATCCGTTCAGCTAGACAGACAGACATACAGACAGATAGACGGACAGACTGGGCAGCAGCCATCCGTTCAGCTAGACAGACAGACATACAGACAGATAGACGGACAGACTGGGCAGCAGCCATCCGTTCAGCTAGACAGACAGACATACAGACAGATAGACGGACAGACTGGGCAGCAGCCATCCGTTCAGCTAGACAGACAGACATACAGACAGATAGACGGACAGACTGGGCAGCAGCCATCCGTTCAGCTAGACAGACAGACATACAGACATACAGACGGACAGACTGGGCAGCAGCCATCCGTTCAGCTAGACAGACAGACATACAGACAGATAGACGGACAGACTGGGCAGCAGCCATCCGTTCAGCTAGACAGACAGACATACAGACAGATAGACGGACAGACTGGGCAGCAGCCATCCGTTCAGCTAGACAGACAGACATACAGACAGATAGACGGACAGACTGGGCAGCAGCCATCCGTTCAGCTAGACAGACAGACATACAGACAGATAGACGGACAGACTGGGCAGCAGCCATCCGTTCAGCTAGACAGACAGACATACAGACAGATAGACAGACATACTGGGCAGCAGCCATCCGTTCAGCTAGACAGACATATAGACATATAGACGGACAGACTGGGCAGCAGCCATCCGTTCAGCTAGACAGACAGACATACAGACAGATAGACAGACAGACTGGGCAGCAGCCATCCGTTCAGCTAGACAGACAGACATACAGACAGATAGACGGACAGACTGGGCAGCAGCCATCCGTTCAGCTAGACAGACAGACATACAGACAGATAGACGGACAGACTGGGCAGCAGCCATCCGTTCAGCTAGACAGACAGACATACAGACAGATAGACGGACAGACTGGGCAGCAGCCATCCGTTCAGCTAGACAGACATATAGACAGATAGACAGACAGACTGGGCAGCAGCCATCCGTTCAGCTAGACAGACAGACATACAGACAGATAGACAGACAGACTGGGCAGCAGCCATCCGTTCAGCTAGACAGACAGACATACAGACATATAGACGGACAGACTGGGCAGCAGCCATCCGTTCAGCTAGACAGACAGACATACAGACAGATAGACGGACAGACTGGGCAGCAGCCATCCGTTCAGCTAGACAGACAGACATACAGACAGATAGACGGACAGACTGGGCAGCAGCCATCCGTTCAGCTAGACAGACAGACATACAGACAGATAGACAGACAGACTGGGCAGCAGCCATCCGTTCAGCTAGACAGACAGACATACAGACAGATAGACGGACAGACTGGGCAGCAGCCATCCGTTCAGCTAGACAGACAGACATACAGACAGATAGACGGACAGACTGGGCAGCAGCCATCCGTTCAGCTAGACAGACAGACATACAGACAGATAGACGGACAGACTGGGCAGCAGCCATCCGTTCAGCTAGACAGACAGACATACAGACAGATAGACGGACAGACTGGGCAGCAGCCATCCGTTCAGCTAGACAGACAGACATACAGACAGATAGACAGACAGACTGGGCAGCAGCCATCCGTTCAGCTAGACAGACAGACATACAGACAGATAGACGGACAGACTGGGCAGCAGCCATCCGTTCATCTGGACAGACAGACAGACAGACAGATAGACGGACAGACTGGGCAGCAGCCATCCGTTCAGCTAGACAGACAGACATACAGACAGATAGACGGACAGACTGGGCAGCAGCCATCCGTTCAGCTAGACAGACAGACATACAGACAGATAGACGGACAGACTGGGCAGCAGCCATCCGTTCAGCTAGACAGACAGACATACAGACAGATAGACGGACAGACTGGGCAGCAGCCATCCGTTCAGCTAGACAGACAGACATACAGACAGATAGACGGACAGACTGGGCAGCAGCCATCCGTTCAGCTAGACAGACAGACATACAGACAGATAGACGGACAGACTGGGCAGCAGCCATCCGTTCAGCTAGACAGACAGACATACAGACAGATAGACGGACAGACTGGGCAGCAGCCATCCGTTCAGCTAGACAGACAGACATACAGACAGATAAGACGGACAGACTGGGCAGCAGCCATCCGTTCAGCTAGACAGACAGACATACAGACAGATAGACGGACAGACTGGGCAGCAGCCATCCGTTCAGCTAGACAGACAGACAGACAGACAGATAGACGGACAGACTGGGCAGCAGCCATCCGTTTAGCTAGACAGACAGACATACAGACAGACAGACAGACAGACTGGGCAGCAGCCATCCGTTCAGCTAGACAGACAGACATACAGACAGATAGACGGACAGACTGGGCAGCAGCCATCCGTTCAGCTAGACAGACAGACATACAGACAGATAGACGGACAGACTGGGCAGCAGCCATCCGTTCAGCTAGACAGACAGACATACAGACAGATAGACGGACAGACTGGGCAGCAGCCATCCGTTCAGCTAGACAGACAGACATACAGACAGATAGACGGACAGACTGGGCAGCAGCCATCCGTTCATCTAGACAGACATACAGACAGACAGATAGACGGACAGACTGGGCAGCAGCCATCCGTTCAGCTAGACAGACAGACAGACAGACAGATAGACGGACAGACTGGGCTGCAGCCATCCGTTCAGCTAGACAGACAGACATACAGACAGATAGACGGACAGACTGGGCAGCAGCCATCCGTTCAGCTAGACAGACAGACATACAGACAGATAGACGGACAGACTGGGCAGCAGCCATCCGTTCAGCTAGACAGACAGACATACAGACAGATAGACGGACAGACTGGGCAGCAGCCATCCGTTCAGCTAGACAGACAGACATACAGACAGATAGACGGACAGACTGGGCAGCAGCCATCCGTTCAGCTAGACAGACAGACATACAGACAGATAGACGGACAGACTGGGCAGCAGCCATCCGTTCAGCTAGACAGACAGACATACAGACAGACAGACAGACAGACTGGGCAGCAGCCATCCGTTCAGCTAGACAGACAGACATACAGACAGATAGACGGACAGACTGGGCAGCAGCCATCCGTTCAGCTAGACAGACAGACATACAGACATACAGACAGACAGACATACAGACTGGGCAGCAGCCATCCGTTCAGCTAGACAGACAGACATACAGACAGATAGACGGACAGACTGGGCAGCAGCCATCCGTTCAGCTAGACATACAGACATACAGACAGATAGACGGACAGACTGGGCAGCAGCCATCCGTTCAGCTAGACAGACAGACATACAGACAGATAGACGGACAGACTGGGCAGCAGCCATCCGTTCAGCTAGACAGACAGACATACAGACAGATAGACGGACAGACTGGGCAGCAGCCATCCGTTCAGCTAGACAGACAGACATACAGACAGACAGACATACAGACTGGGCAGCAGCCATCCGCTCATCTAGACAGACAGACATACAGACAGATAGACGGACAGACTGGGCAGCAGCCATCCGTTCAGCTAGACAGACAGACATACAGACAGATAGACGGACAGACTGGGCAGCAGCCATCCGTTCATCTGGACAGACATATAGACAGATAGACGGACAGACTGGGCAGCAGCCATCCGTTCAGCTAGACAGACAGACATACAGACAGATAGACGGACAGACTGGGCAGCAGCCATCCGTTCAGCTAGACAGACAGACATACAGACAGACAGACAGACTGGGCAGCAGCCATCCGTTCAGCTAGACAGACAGACATACAGACAGATAGACTGGGCAGCAGCCATCCGTTCAGCTAGACAGACAGACATACAGACAGATAGACGGACAGACTGGGCAGCAGCCATCCGTTCAGCTAGACAGACAGACATATAGACAGATAGACGGACAGACTGGGCAGCAGCCATCCGTTCATCTAGACAGACAGACATACAGACAGATAGACGGACAGACTGGGCAGCAGCCATCCGTTCAGCTAGACAGACAGACATACAGACAGATAGACGGACAGACTGGGCAGCAGCCATCCGTTCAGCTAGACAGACAGACATACAGACAGATAGACGGACAGACTGGGCAGCAGCCATCCGTTCAGCTAGACAGACAGACATACAGACAGATAGACTGACAGACTGGGCAGCAGCCATCCGTTCAGCTAGACAGACAGACATACAGACAGATAGACGGACAGACTGGGCAGCAGCCATCCGTTCAGCTAGACAGAGACATACAGACAGATAGACGGACAGACTGGGCAGCAGCCATCCGTTCAGCTAGACAGACAGACATACAGACAGATAGACGGACAGACTGGGCAGCAGCCATCCGCTCATCTAGACAGACAGACAGACAGACAGATAGACGGACAGACTGGGCAGCAGCCATCCGTTCAGCTAGACAGACAGACAGACAGACAGACATATAGACGGACAGACTGGGCAGCAGCCATCCGTTCAGCTAGACAGACACCTTTATAGAGTGAGAGGATTAGTAACCTCTCACTCTATAACGGCTGTATATTCTCATTCTCCGCAATATAATAATATTGCCGTCATTCCCTGTTAGGGAATGACGGAATAATAACCTCCCACTCTATAACGGCTGTATATTCCCATTCTCCACAATATAATAATATTGCCAGACAATAACCCCGTCAGGGAATGACGGATTAGTAACCTCCCACTCTATAACGGCTGTATATTCTCATTCTCCACAATATAATAATATTGCCAGATAATAACCCTGTCAGGGAATGACGGAATAATAACCTCCCACTCTATAACGGCTGTATATTCTCATTCTCCGCGATATAATAATATTGCCAGATAATAACCCTGTCAGGGAATGACGGATTAGAGTAACCTCCCACTCTATAACGGCTGTATATTCTCATTCTCCGCAATATAATAATATTGCCAGATAATAACCCTGACAGGGAATGACGGATTAGTAACCTCCCACTCTATAACGGCTGTATATTCTCATTCTCCACAATATAATAATATTGCCAGATAATAACCCTGTCAGGGAATGACGGATTAGTAACCTCCCACTCTATAACAGCTGTATATTCTCATTCTCCACGATATAATAATATTGCCAGATAATAACCCTGTCAGGGAATGACGGATTAGTAACCTCCCACTCTATAACGGCTGTATATTCTCATTCTCCACAATATAATAATATTGCCAGATAATAACCCTGTCAGGGAATGACGGATTAGTAACCTCCCACTCTATAACGGCTGTATATTCTCATTCTCCACAATATAATAATATTGCCAGATAATAACCCCGTCAGGGAATGACGGATTAGCAACCTCCCACTCTATAACGGCTGTATATTATCATTCTCCGCAATATAATAATATTTTCAGATAATAACCCTGTCAGGGAATGACGGATTAGTAACCTCCCACTCTATAAAGGCTGTATATTCTCATTCTCCACAATATAATAATATTGCCAGATAATAACCCTGTCAGGGAATGACGGAATAATAACCTCCCACTCTATAACGGCTGTATATTCTCATTCTCCGCGATATAATAATATTGCCAGATAATAACCCCGTCAGGGAATGACGGATTAGTAACCTCCCACTCTATAACGGCTGTATATTCTCATTCTCCACAATATAATAATATTGCCGTCATTTCCTGTTAGGGAATGACGGAATAATAACCTCCCACTCTATAACGGCTGTATATTCTCATTCTCCACAATATAATAATATTGCCAGATAATAACCCTGTCAGGGATTGACGGATTAGTAACCTCTCACTCTATAACGGCTGTATATTCTCATTCTCCGCAATATAATAATATTGCCGTCATTCCCTGTTAGGGAATGACGGATTAGTAACCTCTCACTCTATAACGGCTGTATATTCTCATTCTCCGCAATATAATAATATTGCCGTCATTCCCTGTTAGGGAATGACGGAATAATAACCTCCCACTCTATAACGGCTGTATATTCTCATTCTCCACAATATAATAATATTGCCAGACAATAACCCTGTCAGGGAATGACGGAATAGTAACCTCCCACTCTATAACGGCTGTATATTCTCATTCTCCGCGATATAATAATATTGCCAGATAATAACCCTGTCAGGGAATGACGGATTAGTAACCTCCCACTCTATAACGGCTGTATATTCTCATTCTCCACAATATAATAATATTGCCAGATAATAACCCCGTCAGGGAATGACGGATTAGTAACCTCCCACTCTATAACGGCTGTATATTTTCATTCTCCGCAATATAATAATATTGCCAGATAATAACCCTGTCAGGGAATGACGGAATAGTAACCTCCCACTCTATAACGGCTGTATATTCTCATTCTCCGCGATATAATAATATTGCCAGATAATAACCCTGTCGGGGAATGACGGATTAGTAACCTCCCACTCTATAACGGCTGTATATTCTCATTCTCCACAATATAATAATATTGCCAGATAATAACCCCGTCAGGGAATGACGGATTAGTAACCTCCCACTCTATAACGGCTGTATATTCTCATTCTCCACAATATAATAATATTGCCAGATAATAACCCCGTCAGGGAATGACGGATTAGTAACCTCTCACTCTATAACGGCTGTATATTCTCATTCTCCGCAATATAATAATATTGCCAGATAATAACCCTGTCAGGGAATGACGGATTAGCAACCTCCCACTCTGATGCCGTCGCCGATATCAAGGCACGTCGCAGTCCCGACATCATCACCGTGAGGTCCACACAACGCGTCAACAAGGACGCCCTCTGTCTCGACCTCCTCCAAGCCGACTGGAAACAGGTCTATGAAGCAGCTGACTCCACCACCGACATGTGGAACAGCTTCATCGCTGTATGGGATCCGATCATAAATCAGCACATGCCTATGCGGACCATCAAGGTGAAACACAGACCGTGTCCATGGCTGGATGACGATTCGGTGCGGGAGGCCATGGCAGCTCGGGACCAGGCACGGACTGACAAGGACCTCATTCCATGTGACGCCACCGAAAGAGAGTTCCGTGAAAGTCGGAACGCCGTAAAGGTTGCCATCAACCGCGCGTGCACCTCTTACTACGCGTCTACCTACAAGCACTCCCGTCCAAAGACCTGGAAAAACATCAGGCAGTTCCTGGTCTCGTCTGGGAAGGCGCAGCCGAGGACAGCCAGTGCAGCACCGGCGGATCCTGAGTGGCCGGACCGACTGAATCGGTTCTTCACGTCAGTCGGCTCCGACGTGGCGCACGCGCTGGCGGAGAGCGACGCTGGAGAGACGCTGTCGCCCCGCCCACCCCGTGTGTGTGCCGGGTCGTTTGTGCCGTATCCTGCGACCCTTCCGGAACTCTCGGCAGCGCTGAAGCGCATGGGTATGTCTCGCGCCTGCGGCCCTGACGGCATAACCGTCCATATGCTGAGAATGACCTTTCCAGTGGTGGGACCGCACTTGCTGAGGCTCGTAAATTCCTGTATCATGAATTGTGACATGCCCGACCAGTGGAAGGCTGCTACCGTTACGGCTCTCCATAAAAAGGGTGAAACTACGGACCCCAACAACTATCGCCCGATTTCTGTTCTCCCTGTTGTGGCGAAGTTGTGTGAGCGTGTGGTCTGCACCCAATTGATGGATTACCTGACGACCCACCATATACTGTGTCCTCAGCAGTACGGTTTCCGGCCGGGACTGTCCACAGAGGCGGCCCTGCTCGACACTGTCACGTATGCAACAGACAACATTGATAAAGGCATGATGACTTCACTCGTCACAACTGACACGTCTAAGGCCTTTGACAGTGTCGAGCATGGTCGTCTCCTGGACAAGCTAGAGTGGTATGGTGTCCAGCGTGAATGGTTCGCGGCCTGGCTGCGGGGTCGTACCCAGACTGTGCGGGGTGGCTGTAGTGGTGCCCTGGAGGTGACGCACGGGGTGGTCCAGGGGTCCATTTTAGGGCCTGTACTGTTTTTACTCTTCACCAACGATTTGCCGCAGCATCTTCCATTCGGGAGGATCGTGATGTATGCTGACGATGCCCAGTTCATTGACGCTGACTTCCCATCAAATGTTCATGATCTGAAAAATCGTGTTGAAAGCTCTCTTGACATAGCATTGAAGTGGTTCACACAGAACCGTCTAAAAATTAATCCGGCAAAAACAAAGATGCTCCTCCTGAGATCTCGCCGTCAAAAAGTCATCTCAGACTTCTCTGTTCATTTTGGTAATGATGAAATTTTGCCCTCACAAAGCGTCAAGGTGCTTGGTGTCGTCATCGACTCACATCTGACATGGAACTGTCACATTACGTCTGTTGTGCAGCGCTGCTACTGTGTACTGGTGGGTCTGGCGCGAATCAGACATAAGCTCCCAAAATGCATCAGACAGCTGTTGATAGAGGCACTCGTCTTCCCCCACATACGTTATTGTATAACGGTGTGGGGAAACTGTTCCGCAGCACAGAAGCTGCGTGTACAAAAGGGAATCAACTTCGGTGTCCGCATCGTGACCGGACTTGGCAGGCGTGACCATGTCAGTCCGTCATTGCGTGAACTGGGGTGGCCCAATGTTGATGAAATGATCACCGAACGCGATATTGCCACAATGCGCCACCTCACAACATCCACCAGTGCCTCCGAACTATTGCGACAGCGATTGTTGCGGCGCGCCGATGTATCCGCTCGCCGCACGCGCGGCACTGAAGCCGGCCACTTCGAGCTGCCCCGCGTGCGGACAGAATTCGCCCGGCGCAGCTTTGTGTACCGAGCCACGAGCGCCTGGAACGACCTTACGCTGGAGGCTAGGCGATAGTCAATCGTGAATTTTACCGTAGATTGCGATCGGTGTCTGCGGCTGGGAGCGGCCTATGTTGCCACCTGCCACTCTTTTTGCCGCGTGTTCTGTTTTACCGTGTGTATTTTTCATCACTGTATGTTTTACTGTTTTTATCCTATTGTGTATTATTAATGTAATGACGTGGATTCCACAAAAGCCATATTATGGAGGTTCCGAAATACATATCTGTATCTGTATCTGTATCTGTATAACGGCTGTATATTATCATTCTCCGCAATATAATAATATTGCCAGATAATAACCCTGACAGGGAATGACGGAATAGTAACCTCCCACTCTATAACGGCTGTATATTCTCATTCTCCGCAATATAATAATATTGCCAGATAATAACCCCGTCAGGGAATGACGGATTAGTAACCTCCCACTCTATAACGGCTGTATATTCTCATTCTCCGCAATATAATAATATTGCCAGATAATAACCCTGTCAGGGAATGACGGATTAGTAACCTCCCACTCTATAACGGCTGTATATTCTCATTCTCCGCAATATAATAATATTGCCAGATAATAACCCTGTCAGGGAATGACGGATTAGTAACCTCCCACTCTATAACGGCTGTATATTCTCATTCTCCGCAATATAATAATATTGCCAGATAATAACCCTGTCAGGGAATGACGGATTAGTAACCTCCCACTCTATAACGGCTGTATATTCTCATTCTCCGCGATATAATAATATTGCCAGATAATAACCCCGTCAGGGAATGACGGATTAGTAACCTCTCACTCTATAACGGCTGTATATTCTCATTCTCCACAATATAATAATATTGCCAGATAATAACCCCGTCAGGGAATGACGGATTAGTAACCTCTCACTCTATAACGGCTGTATATTCTCATTCTCCACAATATAATAATATTGCCAGATAATAACCCCGTCAGGGAATGACGGATTAGTAACCTCCCACTCTATAACGGCTGTATATTCTCATTCTCCACAATATAATAATATTGCCAGATAATAACCCCGTCAGGGAATGACGGATTAGTAACCTCCCACTCTATAACGGCTGTATATTCTCATTCTCCACGATATAATAATATTGCCAGATAATAACCCTGTCAGGGAATGACGGATTAGTAACCTCCCACTCTATAACGGCTGTATATTCTCATTCTCCACAATATAATAATATTGCCAGATAATAACCCTGTCAGGGAATGACGGATTAGTAACCTCCCACTCTATAACGGCTGTATATTCTCATTCTCCACGATATAATAATATTGCCAGATAATAACCCTGACAGGGAATGACGGATTAGTAACCTCCCACTCTATAACGGCTGTATATTCTCATTCTCCGCAATATAATAATATTGCCAGATAATAACCCTGTCAGGGAATGACGGATTAGTAACCTCCCACTCTATAACGGCTGTATATTCTCATTCTCCACAATATAATAATATTGCCAGATAATAACCCCGTCAGGGAATGACGGATTAGTAACCTCCCACTCTATAACGGCTGTATATTCTCATTCTCCACAATATAATAATATTGCCAGATAATAACCCTGTCAGGGAATGACGGATTAGTAACCTCCCACTCTATAACGGCTGTATATTCTCATTCTCCACAATATAATAATATTGCCAGATAATAACCCCGTCAGGGAATGACGGATTAGCAACCTCCCACTCTATAACGGCTGTATATTCTCATTCTCCACAATATAATAATATTGCCAGATAATAACCCCGTCAGGGAATGACGGATTAGTAACCTCCCACTCTATAACGGCTGTATATTCTCATTCTCCGCGATATAATAATATTGCCAGATAATAACCCTGTCAGGGATTGACGGATTAGTAACCTCCCACTCTATAACGGCTGTATATTCTCATTCTCCGCGATATAATAATATTGCCGTCATTCCCTGTCAGGGAATGACGGATTAGTAACCTCCCACTCTATAACGGCTGTATATTCTCATTCTCCACAATATAATAATATTGCCAGATAATAACCCCGTCAGGGAATGACGGATTAGTAACCTCCCACTCTATAACGGCTGTATATTCTCATTCTCCGCAATATAATAATATTGCCAGATAATAACCCCGTCAGGGAATGACGGATTAGTAACCTCCCACTCTATAACGGCTGTATATTCTCATTCTCCACAATATAATAATATTGCCAGATAATAACCCCGTCAGGGAATGACGGATTAGTAACCTCCCACTCTATAACAGCTGTATATTCTCATTCTCCACAATATAATAATATTGCCAGATAATAACCCTGTCAGGGAATGACGGATTAGTAACCTCCCACTCTATAACGGCTGTATATTCTCATTCTCCGCGATATAATAATATTGCCAGATAATAACCCTGTCAGGGATTGACGGATTAGTAACCTCCCACTCTATAACGGCTGTATATTCTCATTCTCCGCGATATAATAATATTGCCGTCATTCCCTGTCAGGGAATGACGGATTAGTAACCTCCCACTCTATAACGGCTGTATATTCTCATTCTCCACAATATAATAATATTGCCAGATAATAACCCCGTCAGGGAATGACGGAATAGTAACCTCCCACTCTATAACGGCTGTATATTCTCATTCTCCACAATATAATAATATTGCCAGATAATAACCCTGTCAGGGAATGACGGATTAGTAACCTCCCACTCTATAACGGCTGTATATTCTCATTCTCCGCAATATAATAATATTGCCAGATAATAACCCTGACAGGGAATGACGGATTAGTAACCTCCCACTCTATAACGGCTGTATATTCTCATTCTCCACAATATAATAATATTGCCAGATAATAACCCTGACAGGGAATGACGGATTAGTAACCTCCCACTCTATAACGGCTGTATATTCTCATTCTCCGCAATATAATAATATTGCCAGATAATAACCCTGACAGGGAATGACGGATTAGCAACCTCCCACTCTATAACGGCTGTATATTCTCATTCTCCGCGATATAATAATATTGCCAGATAATAACCCCGTCAGGGAATGACGGAATAATAACCTCCCACTCTATAACGGCTGTATATTCTCATTCTCCGCGATATAATAATATTGCCAGATAATAACCCTGACAGGGAATGACGGAATAGTAACCTCCCACTCTATAACGGCTGTATATTATCATTCTCCACAAGTTCCACCATAACCTGCATCACACACCCAGTCCTCGTGCATCCCAGCCTATGATGATGATTGGGGTTTAGGGGCGCTCCGACAACGAAGGTCACATGGCGCCCATCCCAGCCTAATTATATAAGCCGCCCTAAAGGGGCGGCCCGACAGCGGCGGGGGAGTGGGGCGGGGCGGGGCGGGGCGGGGCGGGGCGGGGCGGGGCGGGGCGGGGCGGGGCGGGGCGGGGCGGGGCGGGGCGGGCTGCGGGTCCCACTCACCAGTCCGACAATGTTTGCCACCTTCTCTCGGTCTCGCATGGGGATCTTGACGTCGCCGTGGCCGGGCACCAGCCAGCGGAGGTCACGCTCCATCAACAGCAGGTCGGAGGGCGTCATGCACAGCATCACCGGCACCGGCGCCGACTCTGCAGACAGACCGCAGCCGATCAGTGTCATCACGGTGTCATCGCGGTGTCATCACGGTGTCATCACGGTGTTATCACGGTGTCAGGGCACAATCGGCCAACTAACCGGCCAGTCTGTTCTTCATCGAGATACATCTGCCCGGTCATAGCTCTGCGATTTACTCTGCTTCGACATAGTTATAATATACTATTTTTTCACCGTTTTCTTTGCTCTTTTGTCTCGGATTTGTGAGTCATAGTGTATGTTTTGTTGACACAGCTAGCAGGAACGAAAGTACGCCGCCACAAATGTCAGACAATGAATGACAAAGCATAAACAGGCCCGGCACAGAAGCAGAGCTGCAATACCAGTTATGACAGGACCGAGCACCGACTGGTCGTATGTTTAACCCCACAGGTCACAGGACTGGCAGGCAGTGAGTAACCTGTACCTGCACGCAGGCACATGCTACCCCCAATGAACACCCCGCAGCGGCCGAGTGCTCGTTCGGGGCTTTGTAACGGGTTCAACGAGGAGCTGTGCGGCAGAGATCGGCCGACGGCTGACCCGAGTCGGAGTCGGAGTCTCCGCTGAGTCGTCTCACCTGAGTCGGAGAAGTATGAATCTCCGCTGAGTCGTCTCACTTGAGTCGGAGGAGTCGGAGTCTCCGCTGAGTCGTCTCACTGAGTCGGAGTCTCCGCTGAATCGTCTCACCTGAGTCGGAGGAGTCGAAGTCTCCGCTGAGTCGTCTCACCGAGTCGGAGGAGTCGGAGTCTCCGCTGAGTCGTCTCACCGAGTCGGAGGAGTCGGAGTCTCCGCTGAGTCGTCTCACTTGAGTCGGAGGAGTCGGAGTCTCCGCTGAGTCGTCTCACCGAGTCGGAGTCTCCGCTGAATCGTCTCACCTGAGTCGGAGGAGTCGGAGTCTCCGCTGAGTCGTCTCACCTGCGTCGGATGAGTCGGAGTCTCCGCTGAGTCGTCTCACCTGAGTCGGAGGAGTCGGTGTCACCGCTTAGCAGCTGGACGAACAGCAGCTGCTTCAGGGTGAGGTCGGCGCCGGAGTCCCCGGACAGCATGTGCTCCACCTGGAGTCGCTGGGTGGCCAGCCATCGGTCCGTCTCGGAGGCCTGGCTACACGACTCTGCACAGCACATACAGGGCGGCACGGGTCAGTCAGGACAACATGTGCTCGGTCCGTCTCGGAGGTCTGTCTACACGACTCTGCACAGTACACACAGGACGGCGGCACGGGTCAGTCAGGACAACATGTGCTCGGTCCGTCTCGGAGGCCTGGCTACACGACTCTGCACAGCACACACAGGGCGGCGGCACGGGTCAGTCAGGACAACATGTGCTCCTTAGCATGTGGCAGCACGGCTCAGTCAGCGGTACAGGACAGCACGACATAGCCAGGACGACACAACCAACACAAACAACACAAACAACAACACAAACAACACAAACAACACAAACAACACAAACAACACAAACAACACAAACAACACAAACAACACAAACAACACAACCAACACAAACAACACAAACAACACACACAACACAAACAACACAAACAACACAAACAACACAAACAACACAAACAACACAAACAACACAAACAATACAAACAACACAAACAACACAAACAACACAAACAACACAACCAACACAACACAACCAACACAACCAACACAACCAACACAAACAACACCAACAACACAAACAACACAACCAACAAAAACAACAACACAACCAACACAGCCAACACAAACAACACAAACAACACAGCCAACACAAACAAAACAACCAACACAAACAACAACAACAACACAACCAACATAAACAACACAAACAACACAAACAACACAACCAACACAAACAACACAACCAACACAAACAACAACACAACCAACACAACCAACAACAACAACAACACAACCAACACAAACAACAACAACACAACCAACACAACCAACACAACCAACACAACCAACACAACCAACACAACCAACAACAACATAAACAACACAACCAACACAACCAACAACAACACAACCAACACAAACAACAACACAACCAACACAAATAACAACAACACAAACAACAACACAAACAACAACACAAACAACACAACCAACACAAACAACAGAATCAACACAACCAACACAAACAACACAACCAACACAAACAACACAACCAACACAACCAACACAACCAACACAACCAACAACACAACCAACACAACCAACACAACCAACACAACCAACACAACCAACACAACCAACACAACCAACACAACCAACACAAACAACAACACAAACAACACAAACAACACAACCACCACAACCAACACACACACCACAACCAACACAAACAACACAACCAACACAACCACAACCAACACAACCAACACAAACAACACAACCAACACAAACAACACAAACACAACCAACACAACCAACACAAAAATACAACCAACACAAACAACACAAACAACACAAACAACACAAACAACACAAACAACACAAACAACACAAACAACACAAACAACACAAACAACACAGCCAACACAAACAACACAACCAACACAAACAACACAACCAACACAAACAATACAACCAACACAAACAACACAACCAACACAAACAACAACAACACAACCAACAACAACAACAACAACAACACAACCAACAACAACACAACAACACAACCAACACAACCAACACAACCAACACAACCAACACAACCAACACAACCAACAACAACACAAACAACACAACCAACACAACCAACAACAACACAACCAACACAAACAACAACACAACCAACACAACCAACACAAATAACAACACAAACAACACAACCAACAACACAAACAACAACACAAACAACAACAACACAACCAACACAACCAACACAAACACCACAACCAACACAAACACCACAACCAACACAACCAGCACAACCAACACAACCAACACAACCAACACAAACAACACAACCAACACAAATACAACCAACACAAACAACACAACCAACACAACCAACACAAACAACACAAACACAACCAACACAACCAGCACAAACAATACAAACAACACAAACAACACAAACAACACAAACAACACAAACAATACAAACAACACAAACCAGACAACCAACACAAACAACACAAACAACACAAACAATACAAACAACACAAACAACAGTGAACGGTCGCACGTATTAAATTAAATTAAGTTAAGCTGCATTAAATTAGGCTGCTTTTGAGCATTTGAGACCGACAGTGGTCACAAGTTGCTAACAGTTGGAAACAGACACAACACCCGGTACCTTGACGTAGACAGAAATGTAAGTAGTGTGTAGTGTGTAGTGTGTAGTGTCTAGTGTGTAGTGTGTAGTGTGTAGTGTGTAGTGTGTAGTGTGTAGTGTGTAGTATGTAGTGTGTAGTGTGTAGTATGTAGTGTGTAGTATGTAGTGTGTAGTATGTAGTGTGTAGTATGTAGTGTGTAGTATGTAGTGTGTAGTATGTAGTGTGTAGTATGTAGTGTGTAGTATGTAGTGTGTAGTGTGTAGTGTGTAGTGTGTAGTATGTAGTGTGTAGTGTTCAGTATGTAGTGTACAGTACCTGTGATGTGCCACAACAGCAGCCGGCCCCGGCTGGCGTCCCTGGTGTGTAGTGTGTAGTGTGTAGTGTGTATGTAGTGTGTAGTGTGTAGTGTGTAGTGTGTAGTGTTCAGTATGTAGTGTACAGTACCTGTGATGTACCGCAGAAGCAGCCGGCCCCGGCTGGCCTCCCTGGTGTGTAGTGTGTAGTGTGTAGTGTTCAGTATGTAGGGTACAGTACCTGTGATGTGCCGCAGCAGCAGCCGGCCCCGGCTGGCCTCCCTGGTGTGTAGTGTGTAGTGTGTAGTGTGTAGTGTGTAGTGTGTAGTGTGTAGTGTGTAGTGTGTAGTGTGTAGTGTGTAGTGTGTAGTGTGTAGTGTGTAGTGTGTAGTGTGTAGTGTGTAGTGTGTAGTGTGTAGTATGTAGTGTATTGTTCAGTATGTAGTGCTCAGTATGTAGTGTACAGTACCTGTGATGTGCCGCAGCAGCAGCCGGCCCCGGCTGGCCTTACTGGTGTGTAGTGTGTAGTGTTCAGGTGTGTAGTGTACAGTACCTGTGATGTACCGCAGCAGCAGCCGGCCCCGGCTGGCGTCCCTGGTGTGTAGTATGTAGTGTGTAGTGTATAGTGTGTAGTGTTCAGTAGGTAGTGTACAGTACCTGTGATGTACCGCAGCAGCAGCCGGCCCCGGCTGGCGTCCCTGGTGTGTAGTGTGTAGTATGTAGTATGTAGTGTGTAGTGGGTAGTATGTAGTGGGTAGTATGTAGTGTGTAGTGTGTAGTATGTAGTGTGTAGTGTGTACTATGCAGTGTGTAGTATGTAGTGTGTAGTATGTAGTGTGTAGTATGTAGTGTGTAGTATGTAGTGTGTAGTATGTAGTATGTAGTGTGTAGTATGTAGTATGTAGTGTGTAGTGTGTAGTGTGTAGTATGTAGTGTGTAGTGTTCAGTATGTAGTGTACAGTACCTGTGATGTGCCGCAGCAGCAGCCGGCCCCGGCTGGCGTCCCTGGTGTGTAGTATGTAGTGTGTAGTATGTAGTGTACAGTACCTGTGATGTTCCGGCTCAGCAGCCGGCCCCGGCTGGCTTCCCTGGTGTGTAGTGTGTAGTGTTCAGTATGTAGAGTACAGTACCTGTGATGTACCGCAGCAGCAGCCGGCCCCGGCTGACCTCCCTGGTGTGTAGTGTGTAGTGTTCAGTATGTAGTGTACAGTGCCTGTGATGTGCCGCAGCAGCAGCCGGCCCCGGCTGGCGTCCCTGGTGTGTAGTGTGTAGTGTTCAGTATGTAGTGTACAGTACCTGTGATGTACCGCAGCAGCAGCCGGCCCCGGCTGGCCTCCCTGGTGTGTAGTGTGTAGTGTGTAGTGTGTAGTATGTAGTGTGTAGTGTTCAGTATGTAGTGTACAGTACCTGTGATGTGCCGCAGCAGCAGCCGGCCCCGGCTGGCCTCCCTGGTGTGTAGTGTGTAGTGTGTAGTGTGTAGTGTGTAGTGTGTAGTGTGTAGTGTGTAGTGTGTAGTGTGTAGTGTGTAGTGTGTAGTGTGTAGTGTGTAGTGTGTAGTGTGTAGTGTGTAGTGTGTAGTGTGTAGTGTGTAGTGTGTAGTATGTAGTATGTAGTATGTAGTATGTAGTATGTAGTATGTAGTGTGTAGTGTTCAGTATGTAGTGTACAGTACCTGTGATGTGCCGCAGCAGCAGCCGGCCCCGGCTGGCGTCCCTGGTGATGACCAGCAGCTGGGTGTTGAGGGAGGGCTCGCGGCCGGTCAGCTGCAGCCCCAGGCCGTGCCAGTGCAGCAGCGGGCCCACGGAGCTGACCTCCGCCAGCGGCCGGGTCAGACGGGGCCGCAGCCACCGCTCCAGCTGCTCACTGCAAGCACAGACACCAGAACAGGGTCAACAGAAAGCATCCAATGCGTAACAAGCTAGGCGTATCGCATAGGTACCT
This sequence comes from Chirona hameri, assembly GCA_036785665.1. Lineage (NCBI taxonomy): Eukaryota > Metazoa > Arthropoda > Thecostraca > Balanomorpha > Balanidae > Chirona > Chirona hameri. The sequence goes on from JAXIVJ010005022.1 coordinate 69,675, forward strand.
CAAAGTACCCGACTGATTTTGCGCCAAGTAACCGGTACATTTCGGTCGAGCCGACTCTCCCCGTCTATCGTCAGTGAGGTTACATAACCCGTCTGTCAGTGAGGTTACATAACCCGTCTATAAGTGAGGCTACATAACCCGTCTGTCAGTGGGGTTACATAACCCGTCTGTCAGTGAGGTTACAGAACCCGTCTATAAGTGAGGTTACATAATCCGTCTGTCAGTGAGGTTACAGAACCCGTCTGTCAGTGAGGTTACATAACCCGTCTGTCAGTGAGGTTACAGAACCCGTCTGTCAGTGAGGTTACATAACCCGTCTGTCAGTGAGGTTACATAACCCGTCTGTCAGTGGGGTTACATAACCCGTCTGTCAGTGAGGTTACAGAACCCGTCTATAAGTGAGGTTACATAATCCGTCTGTCAGTGAGGTTACAGAACCCGTCTGTCAGTGAGGTTACATAACCCGTCTGTCAGTGAGGTTACAGAACCCGTCTGTCAGTGAGGTTACATAACCCGTCTGTCAGTGGGGTTACATAACCCGTCTGTCAGTGAGGTTACAGAACCCGTCTGTCAGTGAGGTTACATAACCCGTCTGTCAGTGAGGTTACATAACCCGTCTGTCAGTGAGGCTACAGAACCCGTCTGTCAGTAAGGTTACATAACCCGTCTGTCAGTGAGGTTACATAGCCCGTCTGTCAGTGAGGTTACATAACCCGTCTGTCAGTGAGGTTACATAACCCGTCTGTCAGTGAGGTTACAGAACCCGTCTGTCAGTGAGGTTACATAACCCGTCTGTCAGTGAGGTTACATAACCCGTCTGTCAGTGAGGTTACAGAACCCGTCTGTCAGTGAGGTTACAGAACCCGTCTGTCAGTGAGGTTACATAACCCGTCTGTCAGTGGGGTTACAGAACCCGTCTGTCAGTGAGGTTACAGAACCCGTCTGTCAGTGAGGTTACATAACCCGTCTGTCAGTGAGGTTACAGAACCCGTCTGTCAGTGAGGTTACATAACCCGTCTGTCAGTGAGGTTACAGAACCCGTCTGTCAGTGAGGTTACAGAACCCGTCTGTCAGTGAGGTTACATAACCCGTCTGTCAGTGGGGTTACAGAACCCGTCTGTCAGTGAGGTTACATAACCCGTCTGTCAGTGAGGTTACATAACCCGTCTGTCAGTGAGGTTACAGAACCCGTCTGTCAGTGAGGTTACATAACCCGTCTGTCAGTGAGGTTACAGAACCCGTCTGTCAGTGAGGTTACATAACCCGTCTGTCAGTGAGGTTACAGAACCCGTCTGTCAGTGAGGTTACATAACCCGTCTGTCAGTGGGGTTACAGAACCCGTCTGTCAGTGAGGTTACATAACCCGTCTGTCAGTGAGGTTACATAACCCGTCTGTCAGTGAGGTTACATAACCCGTCTGTCAGCTGAGGAAGGTATGATCTAATCATATCGTAAGTACTGATGTCGTGCACCCGCTGGAAGTTCCACGATCTCATTATCCGTTAAAAGTTATCATTCCAACGAAACATTCCAACGAAACATTCCAACGAAACATAAGTATGCTAGATGCGAGTATAGACTTAGTCAGAACACGATTCCTTCCGACAAGAATGGGCGGTCAGATTAAAAAGCAGCATCACTACTTTGTGACATTTTTTTTTGTATAATGCGTACCCGGTGCTGTTAAAATGCGTATGGGCGCCACATGACTATTTTGTTGCGGCGCCCTTAAGCCCTAATCATCATCATTTAAATTGCGTATAGCCTGTTTTGGCAAAACGCGACGGCGGACACTGGGCATCGAAGAGTATACGCCGTCGCCATGTTCTATAACAATCCGTGTAATTTAATCCCCGTCACGGCCCTTTAAAGCTTTGAAACTCCGGCGTCAGCGCGACGCACGCAGCGCCTTTCGGAGCGGATGTTTTGCATCTGCCAATTGGCCCATTGGAATGTATATCACCGGGCAGGGGCACAGCCCGGGGCGGGGACGCAGCCTAACCAGCAGCAGACGGCAACAAACAGGGGGAGACGGGGGGAGACGGCAGTCCCGGGTCAACAAACTGGTGGTATTGGAGCCCTAGGGCAATGTGACTTGCTGTTTATTGTCGGGGTCACTCACGCCGACCCAAACGGGGGGGGGGGGGGGCGGAAGACCTCACTGGTAGCCAGACGCGAACCTGGAACCATGATTTCTGTGGCCATCGCTCTACCCACTGATCCACCCGAACCCCGCGCCAGGTCAACACACTGGACCGACTGATCCACCCGAACCCCGCGCCAGGTCAACACACTGGACCGACTGATCCATCCGAACCCCGCGCCAGGTCAACACACTGGACCGACTGATCCACCCGAACCCCGCGCCAGGTCAACACACTGGACCGACTGATCCACCCGAACCCCGCGCCAGGTCAACACACTGGACCGACTGATCCACCCGAACCCCGCGCCAGGTCAACACACTGGACCGACTGATCCACCCGAACCCCGCGCCAGGTCAACACACCGGACCCGTCAACAACGCACGGCAGCCGCGACAGAGGGGTCATTGGCCTGTGCCCGCCTCCCAGTGGCGCTCCAGACACACCGGCTGCCCTTCCGGTGGCCGCAGTCAGGGTCAAGCCTTTCACTGGCGCGCCGGCGGCGGCGGCGGCGGCGGCAGGGCAGAGCGCCCTGGGAGCGGCGCCTTGAGGGCAGCCCGGGGCGTGTTCAGGACCAGCCGGCCACGACTCACAACCCGCAAACAACACAACAAAGATCAGTTGTGAGACTGAGCCCGTCAGCAGCGGACCGTGGGCGGTTTGGACGGCGGACAGTGGGTGTTGGACGGTGGACAGTAGGTGTTGGACGACAGACGGTAGGTGTTAGCCAGTGGGCAGTGTCGGGAAGACAGTGGACAGAGGACAGACGAGACAGTGTTCCGTGTTCGATACCTACTGACCGCCAGCAGCCGGTCGGCGGTCGGTGATATCACCATGTCAGCCACCCGCGGCCGGTGGCTGGTCTGCGCCGGGTTGGCGGCGGTGGCGGCGGCGGCAGCAGCGGCGCCGCGTCAGAACCCAGAGCCGTACCTGGACTGGCTGAACCTGTACCAGAAGGAGCCGAGCGCGCCGGAGCAGCGGATCCTGGTGACGGTGCTGCCCGATCCGCGGCACGACTACGTGCGCTACCCGGTGCCGGGCTCGCCGTGGTCGCCGTCGCCGGTCGGCACCGGGCCGCCGCTGGAGCCGGGCGAGGCGATGGAGGAGACGCTCTTCGACGGCCTGTCCGCGCCCCGGCCCCGGCCGCCGCCGCAGCTGCAGCAGCCGCGGCAGCCCCAGCCGACGCCACCGCAGCTGCTGCCGACACAGCAGCAGCAGCCCCAGCAGCAGCCACCACAGCAGCAGCCGCCGCAGCTGCTGCCGACACAGCAACAGCCGCAGCCGGCATCTGGTGACAGCTCGCAACAGCAAACTCCAGCATCGGATATGAACAAAGAGGATCATTTAAATGAAATGGACCAGCGGCAGCGACAACTCCCAAGCTGGGCACAAAACCTGTCTCCCGGCTGGCTCGACCGTCACCCTGTGGTCAGTGCTTTCCTAGACAACTTGCAGGGCGAGAACGATGGACCAGAACACACCGGGACACCATCAGACCAGCCCCTGCAGCTGCAGCCCCAGTTTCCACTCTGGGCGCAGAACCTGCCCTCTAGCTGGCTGACAAACCGCCCCGTGATCAGCGCTTTCATCGCTAACTTGCCGGCCGGGGGCTCTAGGCCGGACCAGACTTCCGACCAATCCCTGCAGCAGCAGGAGCCACAGACAGGCCGGCCGCAGCCCCAGCCTCCCAGCTGGTTGGATAACCTACCTCCCGACTCGCTCGCACAGCGGCCTGCCATTAGTGCTATCATCGCTAACGTGCAGGGCGGGGACGCCAGGCCGGAGGACGCCAGACCGGACCAGGTTCCGGACCAGCAACAGCAGCAACAGGAGCAACAACAGGAGCAACAACAGGAGCAACAACAGGAGCAACAACAGGAGCAACAACAGGAGCAGCAGCACGAGCAGCAACATGAGGGGCAGCAAAAGGAGGAGCAACAGGGGCAGCAGCAGCAGGAGCAACAGCAGGAAGGGAAACAACAGAAGCAGCAACAGGAGGGGCAACACCAGGAGGGGCAACAGGGAGGGCAACAACAGGAGCCGCAGCAAAAGGAGCAGCAGCAACAAGAACAGGAGCAACAAGAACAACAACAGCAGCGACAGCAGCGAGACCCGCCGCCTCATCCGCGGTCGTGGCCACATGGGGCTATATTCGCCTCAAGAGCAGAGGAACTGCTATCAGGACAGCTACGTCTCGCGTCCTCAACGGAAACTACTATAACCGAGGCATCCACAGACCAGATGACCGCCACCACAGAAACGGCACTCGCAACGACAACCACAACCGCAACCATAACGACAACAGTGTCCACAACAACAACAGTGGCCACAACAATGCCCCCAACGACAACAATGACCACAACAACAACAGAAGCCATAAAAGCAACAGAGCCCAAAACAGCAGAGTCCACAACAACAACATTAACCACAAAAACAACCACATCAGAGTCCACGACTACAACAGTGTCCACAACAACAAAACTCATAACAGCACATCACACACCACTTGAACCAGAGGCGACGCCATCCCCACTACGGGACCCCACAGACAGCAGACCAGAGCCGACTGCACCCAGCTCTAACCGAGTAACCCCAGAGAAGACAGCCCAGTCGCTGCTGTCGCGGCTGGTTCGGCCCCTGCTGACCTGGCAAGACCGCCCCTCCGGCCAACGGCTGTTGAGGTATCTAGCCAACCCTCTTAGCCTCGAGTACTGGACCAACCGCCGACGCCGCAGCCCCCAGATCCAGCCGACCACAACAGGTGAGCCCGCCGCACTCACACCCAGCAGAACACAACAGGTGAGCCCGCAGCCCCCAGACCCAGCAGAACACAACAGGTGAGCCCGCAGCCCCCCGACCCAGCCGACCACAACAGGTGAGCCCGCCGCACCCACACCCAGCAGAACACAACAGGTGAGCCCGCAGCCCCCCGACCCAGCCGACCACAACAGGTGAGCCCGCAGCCCCCCGACCCAGCCGACCACAACAGGTGAGCCCGCAGCCCCCCGACCCAGCCGACCACAACAGGTGAGCCCGCCGCACCCACACCCAGCAGAACACAATAGGTGAGCCCGCAGCCCCCAGACCCAGCAGAACACAACAGGTGAGCCCGCAGCCCCAGACCCAGCAGAACACAGAAGAGTAGTCGTGGTAGAAAAAAAAAACACTAGAATACTATACCAGCGCAGCTTAAAAGTGGTTTGAAAAAATGCTGGCCCGAAAATGCTCTTTGACAGTGTGTCGTTATTGATCTGTAGTTTGTTTTCCCCACCGCTTTGCAAGTCAGTGTGGATTGTTCACTGATGTGTCTCCTACCCGCAGAGGTAACACCACCCGGGGGGACAAATGACACCGACTTAAAGGACGCCGATACCGACCAGGAGCAGTCTGGCGCCACCCAGCCCACACCGGAGCAGTCTGACGTCACCCAGCCCATACCGGAGCAGTATGACGTCACCCAGTACTCAACAGAGCAGTCTGACGTCACCCAGCCCACTTCGGAGCAATCTGACGTCACCCAGTACTCAACAGAGCAGTCTGACGTCACCCAGCCCACTTCGGAGCAGTCTGACGTCACACAGTCCACATCGGATCAGTATGACGTCACCCAGCCCATACCGGAGCAGTATGACGTCACCCAGTACTCAACAGAGCAGTCTGACGTCACCCAGCCCACTTCGGAGCAGTCTGACGTCACCCAGTCCACATCGGAGCAGTCTGACGTCACCCAGCCCATACCGGAGCAGTCTGACGTCACCCAGCCCACTTCGGAGCAGTCTGACGTCACCCAGCCCACTTCGGAGCAGTCTGACGTCACCCAGCCCATACCGGAGCAGTCTGACGTCACCCAGCCCATACCGGAGCAGTCTGACGTCACCCAGCCCATACCGGAGCAGGCTGACGTCACCCAGCCCATACCGGAGCAGTCTGACGTCACCCAGTCCTCGACAGAACAGCTTGACGTCACCCAGCCCATACCGGAGCAGTCTGACGTCACCCAGCCCACACCGGAGCAGTCTGACGTCACCCAGCCCACACCGGAGCAGTCTGACGTCACCCAGCCCATACCGGAGCAGTCTGACGTCACCCAGCCCACACCGGAGCAGTCTGACGTCACCCAGTCCACTCCAGAACAGTCTGATGTCGTCCAGCCTACGGAGCAGTCTGACGTCACACAGTCCACATCGGAGCAGTCTGACGTCACCCAGCCCACACCGGAGCAGTCTGACGTCACCCAGTCCACACCGAAGCAGTCCGACGTCACCCAGTCCACACCGGAGCAGTCTGACGTCACCCAGCCCTCAACAGAGCAGTCTGACGTCACCCAGTCCACTACAGAACAGTCTGATGTCATCCAGCATACGGAGCAGTCTGATGTCACACATCCCTCAACAGAGCAGTCTGACGTCACTCAGCCCACACCGGAGCAGGCTGACGTCACCCAACCCTCAACAGAGCAGTCTGACGTCACCCATCCCTCAACAGAGCAGTCTGACGTCACCACATCGGAACAGTCTGACGTCACCCAGCCCTCAACAGAGCAGTCTGACGTCACCACATCGGATCAGTCTGACGTCACCCAGCCCACACCGGAGCAGTCTGACGTCACCCAGCCCACTTCGGAGCAGTCTGACGTCACCACATCGGAGCAGTCTAACACCACCGAGACGGTGCCACCCACAGAGGCGGCGGCTACCTCAGAACAGACTGGGCCAATCGAGGGCCCTGATGAGGGCGGGCCGCCGCACCAGGCTGTGGTGGTGGAGGCGGCCGACCAGCACGAGCAGCAGCGGTGCGGCGTCACCTCTGACCAGCTGACGAAGATCGTGGGCGGCGCGCCGGCCGACCCGGGCCGCTGGCCGTGGATGGCCGCCCTGCTGGTGCGCATCCCCTGGCTGGGCGCCTGGATCAACTGTGGAGGGGTGCTCATCTCCGGACGGCACGTGCTTACAGCAGGACACTGTCTGTACGGGTCAGTACCGGGGGAGGGGAGGACACGTGGGGAGGGCACGTGCTTACAGCAGGACACTGTCTGTACGGGTCAGTACCGGGGGAGGGGAGGACACGTGGGGAGGGCACGTGCTTACAGCAGGACACTGTCTGTACGGGTCAGTACCGGGGGAGGGGAGGACACGTGGGGAGGGCACGTGCTTACAGCAGGACACTGTCTGTACGGGTCAGTACCGGGGGAGGGGAGGACACGTGGGGAGGGCACGTGCTTACAGCAGGACACTGTCTGTACGGGTCAGTACCGGGGGAGGGGAGGACACGTGGGGAGGGCACGTGCTTACAGGACACTGTCTGTACGGGTCAGTACCGGGGGAGGGGAGGACACGTGGGGAGGGCACGTGCTTACAGCAGGACACTGTCTGTATGGGTCAGTACCGGGGGAGGGGAGGACACGTGGGGAGGGCACGTGCTCACAGCAGGACACTGTCTGTACGGGTCAGTACCGGGGGAGGGGAGGACACGTGGGGAGGGCACGTGCTTACAGCAGGACACTGTCTGTACGGGTCAGTACCGGGGGAGGGGAGGACACGTGGGGAGGGCACGCGCTTACAGAGCAGGACACTGTCTGTACGGGTCAGTACCGGGGGAGGGGAGGACACGTGGGGAGGGCACGTGCTCACAGCAGGACACTGTCTGTACGGGTCAGTACCGGGG